>JACEIK010002706.1:109505-152588 GCA_018107945.1 Datura stramonium
AGAGGTATTTTTTTTAATAAGTTATATATGATGTGAATTTAAATTAGTTAGAAGTATCGAGTTTGAGGTGAAAGTTATTTTAACAAATTATATGTGTCACTACTAGGCACCAGCCTTATTAGGTCGCTCAATAAACAGTCATTTTCTTCTAGATGCTTTAAATGGGACTTGTGACCAAAGTTAGGTAGCTTATCTGCAAATCTATCCTACGACAATTCAGCAGTTCAGTAAGATAGTCTTTGTCAACAATTGTTAAAGCACTAAATGGTAATATGCTCAACCCATTGTACTATTCTCCAGCAAACGAACAAAATGAACAACAAAATACAAGGATTGATAAAGGCCTATTTTAAGTTACTTTTATAATGGGAATACAGTCGAAAAGTTATATGGTAGTGCCTGTATGTTTAAAATATAAAAAAAATTAAACCTACGAAAGGATGGCTTTTTCTGCAGGCTGTTTTATACTCCAAGCTTAACTAGTACTTTAAACTTTGTGTCTAATTTTAAAAAACTTGAGAAAGGGGACTTTTCATGTAGTGGAGTATCACGGGTGCGATTCCACAAATGTTATATGGTGGAATTAACGTAACCAAAGTTGCACGCCTTTAAATATATTCCCTTTGCACTTCAACAATCATTGTCTTATTCTTTACTCCCACCATAGTATTTTATTTTAGTATCCTCCTTCAGCCACCTATGCTTTTCTTTTCTTTTTCTGTCGTATCAACTTATGATTTATCGATTCAAGAAAAAAATAAATAAAGAAGATTTAATTCAATGTGTTTTAATAATAAATAATTTCTAATGATATCTTTTCTTCAACTTTCCAATTCAAATAGATTTGTCAAAATGTAGTCCAAACTCGACTTTGTTTTACTATAGGTTTTATCCATTGAAAATAAAAGTTATTTTATGAAGTGAAATTGTCCAATAATTAGAAATCAACAAATTCATGCCCCACCAATGTGGGATTCAGTACTATCCATCCCCACGTCATAGACCAGACATTTTAATCGTAGATATCTAAAGCATGAATAATATAAAATAAGAATGCTTTGATATAACCTGGACTTTGCCTAGCTACCACGGAAAGCATAATCAGAAGAGCTGGAAAAAAAAGCCATCTTACTCTCGGACCTTACCTTAATAAAGGAAGAACTTAAGCCTTTCTTATATCGGGTAGACAATAAATTAAAATATATCTGATTCAGATACTACCACGATTAAAAAAAATAAACGAACAACTTGAATCAAATTTAATTCACAAGTTAAGATAGGAAGGGAGAATCGTGGAGTATCAGATAAGGACACCAAGAAATCTACTCCATGGGTGGGGTACTCAACATATATGGAGAGAATAATAAGATGCTGTTTGTAAAAGGCTATATCATTCCGCTAAATTTGGGTTTGAATGAGGCAATTTGTTTGGTAAAATATATGTAATTAACTTTGTTTAGGCGTGATTGTGACAGAAGCAATCATATCAAACATGGCAATGAAAACAAAAAATTTCCAGATCATGATTCCATTTGGGATCATTTCTATCCTTCGTACGCCAATGGACCCTTAGTGCTCCAATTTTGTCACTAATTGGCTTATTAACAAAGCATTTAACAACCTTTTCAAGTAGCATCCACAACAGAGCCTGCATTTTTATTTTTATTTTTGAAATATTTGAACAAGATAATATATGGAATATTCATGGTAAGGAGGTTGGTTCTAAGATGAAAAATAAAACCATAAAGTTTTGTGGGTTGTCGCTTTTTGAATTCGGTAGATGTTTAATTAGTAAACGAACTTCATTTTATTTCTTTGGCCTCTAATGTACCTTTTAGATCACTATTTAATTATTATTTTTTATTTTAAGTAAATTTAAAATCTTATAAGCAAAACGTTAGAAATATGTTTAAGAATTTCAGAGACGTAAACTACAATTCAATGTTTTATCGATTTCAATAGCTATATTTATACAAGTTTTAAAAATAAAAATAAATTTTAAATAGTGACCTTAAAAGAGATATCTGCGTTAATCAGCCCAATAAAACTCCAACCAGAGAGTCTTTCGTTGGGGAAGTGCAAAAATATCAGCTTTTAGAATCGTCATTTAACTTTTTTTTTTAAAGTTAACTGCTTTGGAATCAATGTAGACATACACGATTGAAGTTGAAAATTCATATATGATTTGCATATAAAAATTGTCTTAAATTTTTGTTTTGCCAATATATATATATATTCAACACCCAGACCTAATCCAAATAAATTTAAATTTAAAACATAAATTTCATATATCATAAATAACAAACTTCAATTATCAATTTGTCAAAACAACAACGAATTTATTTATCACCTATTAGTTTTTTTCATGCATGTAGGGTTTCAATTATACATTTCAGTCATATATGTTCGAAACAGATGTTAAAATTAGCTAAATTTCAGTCATGTGCATATGATTTTTTTTTTCAAAATAATAATAATTATCTTCTTCAAATTTCAACATTCAAATCTACTCCAAATTAAGCTCGCATTTGAAATATAAGTTCCATGTCTCATAAAAAATAAATCTCAATGATCAATTTGTCAGAACAAAAATAAATCTAACAAACTCGTTTAACAACTTTTTTTTTCCATTTATTTTTGCGTTCAGTAATACATACCTGAAATACATATTAAAATTGACTGAAATTTTATTAGTGTGTATATAAAAATAGAAGCAAAAAAAGTGAAAAAGAAGCATACACTTTTAATTATAAATTATTTAATAATGAGTATTCATATAAAATAAAACACAAAACCAAATGAATACTAATTAAATGGACATTGAATTAAACAAATACTAATTAAATGGTGGACCAAAATAGGGCACCTCATGATATTATTTTAACTGTAACGCTTTATCAAGCATTAGTTATACTGAGCCCATTTAGTTATACTGACTTGAACAGAGTTTAGGAAAAAGTGGGCTGCTTATTTCTCGGTCTTGCAATGTTTAGAGGCCTTTATTGGGCCTATTGAACAAGATTTGGCTCATGGAAGTTATGGTGTTTGTATTAGGTTTTAGAGTGGCAATGATTGTTGCTTTTATCTGTAGCAGTGAAGTGAAAGGAATATATGCAATGATTTAGAGCAGTTGATTGTGAGGACTGAGGAGGATACAACTGATACTTTTTGCAACACAACTTCAAGTGATATTGCCTAAACCTGGTATATTTACAAAATGAGATTAAGATCTCCAATTTCAACTGATATTTGCAAAATGGTATATTAGCAATTTCATAGTTTCTCTAGAACAATAGTGACATACCTAGTGTAATCCCACGAAATGAATCTGAAAAAAATGTAATATACACAATCTTACTCCTATGATGAAGATAGAGTCATTGTTCCAATAGACCCTCGACTCAAGACATCTTGATTGCTCTAAAAGTATCTTATAATTCAATTTTTAATCTCCAACAAGCAATGCTGGTGTGTATATTGTATGCAGCGATAATTACATTCTATAGATAGTGACCCTCACTAGGTGTTTGTACATGCGATTTGAGTTCATGATTTCAATTTAGCGTTTGGACATATGATTTAGAATCATGATTTCAAATTCCAAATTCTCCAAAAAGCAAGATTCAAATTATGATGATTTCAAAAAATTTTAAATGTAAAACGTACTTATAAGTTTATATTTTATAAAAACAGACTCATCATTAAATTCTAAAAAAAAAAAAATCATACTCAGCATGAAATACATTATTCGTACCATATGAAAGAATATTATTAAAAAATAGTTAGTTATTATTATTGTTGACTAGTGAATCTTTTTAAAATTATGTGTTTTTGAAGTTTGTAATTGCAAACATTATTTATAAAAAAAAAATATAGAGATATGTAATTTATCAATGCAATGCCGTAGGATATTCCGATATCTTGTTTATGAACTATGATTTGCTCGTTTAATAAGATTGTACAAGAATTGAAAATTTTAAAATAATGTTCATAACTTGTGTGACAACTCAAGAAGTTCAAATTACATGTCCAACTTCAACTTTAAATAATCTGATTCCAAATCATGTCTAAATGGGACACTAAAATATAAATGTTATTTATATTGAAACTATTAACCTGGAAAGTCAAAAGCCAACTTGCTCCATTCTGGAGCATTGAAGAGAGGGAAAACAAATTAATTTAAGCTTTTTGCACTTCGCAACTCCATTGTATCCAAACATCTTCAATCTTCACCTTAACCTTTGCTCAAAAATATATCATTCATTTCTTTGTTTAATCATAAAAAAGTTCGTTTTTAAGAGGCAAAATAGGAAACAACTATTAAGAGAACAAGGAATAAAATGGGTTGGAAGGGATGACATGTAGGAAGGATTCGTTCCCAAACACACAACTCTCGTGAAAGTAAATGCTAGCTCTCCTATCAAGAATTTATCACATAAACTTGGCGCACCGTTCTGCTATTCATGTTTTCACTCTTTGATTGAAAAGTGTGAAAAAAATCATCAATTACAGTAAGAATACCTACTTTTTTTAGTTCAAGGTAGGCTGAAGAAGACTAAACACATCTCAATCACACCATGACATATTGTAGGGCATCTTGATATTTTAGCACAAAGGTAGATATTTAACAGGATGTCTTTCACACATTAATCCTGAATTTTGCTCCGCTTTCAGTCCCCTGCTAGGCATTTTTGTTTTTTCCTATTTTGACTCCTCCAAACACACACACCTCCATTGTGTAATTCCTATTTGCTCATCAATAGATGAGTTCTTCTATAGTTTCACAATCATATGAATGGATTCAGAATCACAAGATAAGGTGCAAATAAAAGATAATATGTATTAAGGATTCAAAATGCAGAAAGCTGATTAATTTACACAATGAACTGAACAAGTTAGTTCCATGCCCCTCGCATCATATCATGTGTGAATCACTTTTGCAAGTGCATCACAACATGAAGCACGTGTACTATACATGCACACAACAGTGAAAAAGATCATAGAACTGACTACTGTCCATAAATCTACATTATTGAAAGACCAAAACAAACACCAATAAATACAGATCTCGATACCCCTAAAAAACAATAATACAAAGCTGGAAGGACCATTTTGGTGGCTTCTAATCAATCACACCCCGATCCTATCGGTCAATGAGAACTAACAAGGAATGGATGTTGGCAGATGCTGCACTCTATCGTTTCTGATCCAGAAGTTGGGACTTCAACCTGCAAACTTAACTGCATTAGATATTCCCCTAGCGGAAGTTGCTGGGTTATCACTACAAGAAGTCTCAGCAACAGGTAGAAAGCAAATGCTGTTTGCATTTCATTTTGTACCACACTCATGTAATTTGAAAATGCATATTTCACCATTCTCTTAACATCTTTTTTCATTTATTAAAAAGTTCCAAAAGGTTTGACCTTGCATTTTTTACTATATATTAGGTCCCAAAAACTTATTCAATCATTTCTATGGTATAAAATCTGCTAATATAGGCAGCACTGTTTTCTTTGTTCCCTTTCCCCTCCTTTTGGCCAACTGTTGAAACTACTAAATTTTTATATGTTAGAAAAGATGAATTACTTTCTTGGGGACCTAGACACAACAGGACAATATGAGCCTGTTTTAATTAGAGCAGATCAAAGAATGTTCGAAAGGAGAAATAGGCAATTTCATTCAATGGAATAGAGCACTGAAGTTATGTAGTTCTAAAATCAATCTCTAGGTTCAACCATAAAACAAACAGGGAAAAGGGTTCTCTCTTGTAGTACTAAACCTGCAAATGGACTGTGCAAGTTGGACATGCAACCTCTCTCATCCTCCTGGATCCTTGACATGTAAGACCTGAAAATAATAGATATGTTCAGTTCAGGGAAAGAAATCACCAAATTGCAGGCTCCTTAGCATTTTGCACGCAAGTTCCAGACAATAATCCATTGCAAACTATGTTATTTGAATTGAATAAGAAATTGTCTCGGCAATGACTAATACCTGCTGATGTCTTCCGCTTTTTGTCCATCTCCTCCTGTCGATGAAATTCAAATCAGAGATATTACCACTAAATGCTTAAGATGCAACCACAAAAGATTACTTTAAAAGAACCATCAGCCAAAAGATGCAACTCTAACTAGATGCTATATAAACACAAAAAATCATGATTCTGCTTGCTCATGTCGTATATCCTATTTTTACAATTAAGTTGTCTTAAAAGAGTTATCCTTCTATAACCTCAGAAACTGTTGATACAATAGTACTACTATAAGCTACTATGAGTTGTCAAACTACTATTTCGATAACCTATCTCAAAAGAACGAATCGCTCAGCAAAAACAAATAATGATGGAAACTTCGAAGTACATATCCACCTGGAGTTTTTTTGCAAGGTCTACATGACTTGGCAATGCAACAACTCTGACTCCTGCTTTAGCATTGCTGAGCCTTTGAGTTACCTCAGCCTGCCAAATGAGAAGCAATATTAAGAATACTAGAAAGTTCTGACCTCGGTACATCTTGTGAAGTACTGCTTAAAAGCTCTTACAGCCAATAAAAACAGAGAATGCAAACATACAGAAGATCAACATGTTGAACATTGATAACAACAATAAATAATGTAAACAATGGAAAACATCATCATGAAAGAGAGGAAAATGATTGAATAGTACAATAACCATCATATCAAGATCGTAAAATTCATAAGAAATTGAAAGGTTTTGATGTCTCATTTTTTCTGGAAATAAATTTCCTTAAAATTTAGCTGGCTGATGGGAAGTAAAATAATAAAAAGAATCATCAACTTTTCCACAAATAACATGTGATATTATTCGCCAAAATTCAGTAGATGCTTGTGTCATCAATGAGCAAGGGTGGTAGCGAGGGAATAGATTTTGACAGCTGAGAATCTACGACAGAGAAAGATTACATATGTTAGTATTTTATGTGTCCATGCTCAAGCGAACACAAGGACCACCTTCTATTACACTGCAAGGTGGCAACATAGTTGAGGTAGACAATGTTTAGTTAGTTTTATGTACAGTAATTGATGTCAGGTATAGTGAATGAAGCACTACACAGTTGGGCCTACGGAAGAAGGAAAAGAAGAGAAAGAGCATAAAATTGTTCCCCACTAGTTCTTATGTGGGTCTTCCGTAAAGAGAGGAAGAGAAGAACATTTGATGGTGAAAAAGAACGACATTGTACATATGAGGATTTGCCTTTTATCTCTCTACCTCTACTTTCTAGTTACTTTTTGTATACAAAAAACTAACAATATTAATGATATGATATTTACCTTATCGAAAAATCGTCAATGAGCAACCACCACTTTTTTATCTAAAATCTTCAGTAAAACATATTCTGACATGTTTAGATAGATTGAAACACATGCATTTACATCCTCAATGAGCTATAGCTGAGCATCACATCTCTAATTTCTCAATGAACTATTTGACAAGTTTCAACTTTTTGGGGCAGAAAATCTTACAAACAACAACATACACCATGTAATCCCACAAAGTAAGGTCTGAAGAGGGTGGGATGTACGCAAATCTTACCTCTACCTAGGAGTTAGAAATGCAGTTTCTGATAGACCCTCGGCTTGAGGAAAAAATCAGTTCAAAGCAATTCGAAAAAGGAAATAACGTAAATGAAGAAGCCATGGCAAAATACTATAGAAAGCAATCAAAGCACGACAAACATTCGGATCAGAGTACAAGAAACAACATAAATTATAATCTTTTATAACTCTTGGTGGCAGAAAATTTCTTTAATTACTTAACCCCCGCCCTTTACCCAAAAAAAGAAAAACACAAAGAAAGATACTTTCAGCAAGTCAAAAGAAAAAGAGGTATTGAGATTTGTTGGCTTTAAGCCCAAAGCACAAGTAAGGCCCGGGTCCTAGTGGGAAAAAGAGAAATATACATATGATTCTAAGAATAACTATAGCATAACGATGATTATATAGACAAAAGGAATAAGATTAAAACTGAAATGCAGCTATCATTTAGTGTTGCCTTCTTTAACTAGATAAAATCCAAAAAATCACACATTTCACTCAAAAAGGAAATCACAGTAATCTTTGTCAATATGGATGTAAATATATTACATAAACGAGAAAGGATGAGTCATGTGCTTGCTTTCCCATTAAACATTGACCTTGTCTACTACCTACTGGACTGGCAGAGCCAGGTACTAGCTATTAGCTAAGTTGGTTAACATTTCCATCCCACATCAAACACTTCTATGATCTATCCCAAGTAAGTAACGGAGAAGTGAGCATTTCAAGTGGTGATGCGTAAACTGATCCCCAGAAAAAGTGGTTAGTTCTTTGAATAGCTAACTTGAGGAGTTGAATCAGTGTCGACATACTGTACCGTAGATGCTAGATTAGTTATATTAGTTACATTTGATTAGGCCTTAGCCTCTGGGGAGAAATGAATTTAAAAAGACACACAGGGATGCAAACAAAATTGTAAATACTGGTTGTTTAACCTGAATACTTGTTGCTGTCACTGCATCAAGTATATTATTTGTGGTATAGCTATTTGATTTCAGCCTGATACGTTTAGCTTCATTGTCGACAGAAGTTTTAGCCCAAAATGCAAATATATATGAATCCAACACCTGACAAAAAACATAAGAGATTAATTGAATTCACAAAAAAAAATGCCTAGCAAAATTAATAAGCTCAACACGACAAACTTACCTCCCATCTCATCATGTTCTCGAGTGAATATATCCTCAGAGTTCGGGTAGTCCCAGGATCAAGTATTCGAATCCCATCTAAACCAATCTGAAACATAATATTTTCTCAATCAAAAACTCATAGATAACAAGTAGGAGTGATTACCAAAAGGTACATTAAATCAACACCAATAAGCAGGCAAACTGAAAACTACAAGAAGCAAAGTTAGGCATTCTGCCTGATTCAAGATTCAAATACATCAACAATGCTACACTCGAACCTGACAGAGCACATCCATGTCAGTCTGACCAATGCCTTCTGATAAGATCTTGACACGGAACTTCAGAACACCATCTGTGACATCTTGTTGGTCCTCTATTTTAGGTGTTGCTTTCACAACTTTAGGAGTACTCACAGCTCCCTGCTGCTCCCTCCCACTATTAACATTCAAAGGTCTTCCGTAATCATCAAACATCAAATTCGCACTTGATTGTGATCGATTTCCACTATATGACTCCTCTTTCTTCCCATTGTACTTGTAAACACCACTCTCATACAACCCCTGGTCTCCATATGAACCATAATTCGAGTTATTCTCAAACGAATTACCATAATTAGTCCCTGCAGAGACGCCAAATGACGTCGATGAATAAGGAGCTAACGAATTCAATAAATTATAATTAGGTGAATTTGGTGTCTGATAATCAGCGCCGGAGGCAGCAAAATCATAACTCACACGTGCTTGGTTTTGATCATAGGGGTAATAGTTGCGCTGCGGAACCTCGAGGTGGGGGAAACCATAGGACGATTGAGAGTTGGGATTTGAAGGAAACAGAGCAAGTGGATTAGGGGCATGATCGGCAGAGGGCTGAGAATATGGAGGATAACTGGAGGCGTAATTGGAATAATCGCCGGAAGCAATAGGCGGAGCAGAGGCGAATTGGCTGCGGACGACAGCCGGATTGTAGGGTTGATCGGCAGGAATTGAGCTAGGATTATGGTTAGGGTTCGGGTTCTGAAAGTGAGGCTGGTAATTTTGGCAATAGATAGAGCTAACGTCGCAGTGTTACATATCAGAATTTTTATAACTGATCGGAGAAGAGAGATTTGAACGACGATTGGCTGATTGATTGAATTGGTTTTGAGAAGAAGAAGAAGATAGGCATTTGAGATGTCGATTATTGTAATTATGGAGTTGGTATGAAGGATTTGCGCATGGAAGAATGTAGAAGGAAAGGAAAGGAAAGTTCGTTGACAGTCAGGGAGGGAAGAATCCGGAAAGGCTTGTTGATGGACTATCCTTACCCGCCAGCGGAAATCGGGTTTGGATAGAAGTTGGACTGGTTACTGGAAAAGGAAAAGGATTTCGGGTTGAAAAAATTTCATAAATAATAATAGTTTAAAGTGTAATTATAAATATAATTTGAATTTTGTGTATTTATAAAATTCAGCTATAGTTATTATATTAGGCGTAAAATTATATTAGAGGGGTATTAATTGTATTAGTGAAAGAGTTGTATACAGGCGATGAATATGAATTGTATCAGACGCGTATCATAGCGCACTGTATTAACTAGAAACTTGTGAAAGAGTTGTATGTATATTGTATCACACATGTGTTTATTATGTATTTGCTATAAAATAAAAAAATTAACTAAATATTTAATAATTTTAAAAATTCTAGCTATGTGACATAAATATAATCTAAATATTTACCACATGACGTAATCTTTTATTATTATGAATCAAAAATGAAGTCCACGTATTCTAATCAAGTTTGAAATCTCGTAGAACAACTTGTACATAAAGCCAAACTTATAAAATTGAAGTCAATTTATATAAAAAAATGAGGAAAATAGATTAAAAGATGTAAATTTAGAAAGCTAGGCTCATTGTAAAAAGGTTTACTTAGAAAAAAATTATGAGAATTTTTTTTGAAGAAATTACATATCATAGCATATTTAAGAAAATATTTATATATAATGGTCATAATTTTTAAAAGTTACACATAATAGCTTTATTCTCAAGTAGATTTATTTTTTGATTTTGAAAATCATATTTGTATATTTTATAATTTATGTATTATATGTATTTAGATATTTGATTTTTCAACCGTGTCTTATTTTGAATTTTAAGGTTTTGTATTTTGACTATTCAAAGCTTCATCATTCGCTGAAAATACAAAACCCAAGAGATTAACAAGAGATATATCTTTATTTGTTGATTTTAATGGCAAATAATACAAGCAAAAACGGTGAACAATCTGTTCAACAAGCAAATAACCATGTTGTGTTTCTTTATTCAATTTTTTTTTGTCTGTTCATTAATAATTTTATTTACAAAAGTCACTTTCATATGTATCCATGTCCCACATATATTCATAAAACAGATAAATGTATTTAATTATATTTATGGAATAAAACAAAATCATACATTACATCATGATAATGTTATTATGTTATACATATACATTTAAATATTTAAGATATGTATTTGTTGGAATGGTTATGTATTTAGTAAATAAGAATTATGTTCTTTATTAGAATTCTATTATTAATGGAATGAAATAATTATCACTTGAGTGATTTATGGTAATTGAATTTTTATTTGAAACATAATCCCTAAAATCACTCACATTTCAAATTTTGTATTTACATTTTATTACGTTTAATCTATATTAAATACAATACATGATATATACAATATTGAAATAATTATCACTTGAGTGATTTATGGTAATTGAATTTTTATTTGAAACATAATCCCTAAAATCACTCACATTTCAAATTTTGTATTTACATTTATATTTTACCTATATTAAATACAATACATGATATATACAATATTGTCATTTTATATAAATAAATAAATATTACTACTTAAACCTATTTTCTTCTAAATTATTCATTTCTGAAATTTTCTCTCTCTCTCTTTTTTTTTTTTGTTAGTAGTCATGCTTAAGTAAGCCCAAAAACACATATTGTGTAATCTTAAAAGATTCATTTATAAATTAAAGCTAGCTAAAAGTGTAGGCCCATTTATCTAATAGGCTTGGATGGACCTATTACCCGTTACCGCATTGGTTGGCAACTGTTCCACATAAATATCTGGGAAATGTCGGGTTCGTAGTTATTTTTAGGTTAGGAGTTGTTGGTTGGATGCTTTAGGAAAATAATACATATATTAGTCTTTATATTATTAATATTTTATTTTGACTATAATTTTTAAATTTATATTTAACTAGTATTTATATTATATTTGATGTTATGTTATATATAATTAATACACATAATAAATTATTATATTAATAATATAATAAATTTGATGCATATATTAATACAATTAAAAATATAATTATTTATCAAAAATCTTTTTCATATCTTTTTTATCATATTATGTTGATCTAACTATAAACCCTTTTCTACGTATGATGCAACTATGTGTTAAGCATGTTAGAAAAACTAACAATATTATCCTTTAAAACTAAATAAATAAAATATAAAAAATTCATAAAATTATGAATATGAATATTAAGTGTATTAAAAAAGTACTCTTTCATTATTAATATGAAAGGGAATGCTTGTTTTATATTTAAGTATTAATGAGCAATGAAGGATATATTTGATAAATATGTATTTATGATAAAAATATTTTTATTTGAAATTTTAGAATTTAAGGTTGTTACTACTCCTTATTTCTTGCCCAGTTATAAGCTTTATCTTTTTGGTTAATTTATAAAAATATGTGTAAACATTTTAAATTAAAAAAACTAAATTTTTTCCTTTAAAGAATTATTTTTATATTCCAAAAAATCTTAGCCAAACAGATTCTTAATAATTTCTTACTTAAAAATAAGGAGCTTAATTTATGAGTCCGTCTCTGTCTATATCTTAGAGCTTATGTATAACTGTATATATACCTTCATTGACGGTACAACACCTCTAATTGTTTATATTAGCTTCATGGAGTAGTTAATTACAGTATATAAGCCAATAATAATTAATACAAATAGTTTTACTTAGATCAAGCAGCATTATAACTTATACATATCGCTATTATATTTCCGCCGAAAAATTGAATTGGCAAGTAAGTTGTTTACTCTTTTCCTAAAGAGTTGCAATTTGAACTCGTGGACTTAAAAACTAAATAAGATGTCGCCACTACTTTAAAGGTTTGTTTGAATAATATTAAATAAAATATATTGATATTATTATTTATATTAATAATGCTGGTATTTCTTAATTATTTGTATTAGCTTATGTCAGATTATTTCTTATACACTGTTGGTTTAATATGTTAAAAATAACATTTATTAAATAATTTATTTAAAAAATTATTTATTTGTAAAAAATACCTTCCATAATTAAGATAGAAAGGATGTGGAAAAGATTTTTGAGGGACAAGTATGTCTTTAAGAATGCATAAATTAACAATTATTATATTACTAATACCATAATATTTTATACATTATTTATAGATGGCATAATACAACATATATAGAATGTTGACATGTCTCACAGTAGGCTTTTCTTACGAATCCAATAAAAGAGGACGTGTAGAGTATTTGAGACTATCAGTTTTACTATATATGTGATTCTCATCTTTTGCTCCAGTTTTATCCTAATTTAGTTGGGATTCCTTGTAAATTTTGTTTGCCAGCTTTTATTCCCACCTTCTTGTTTGTAATACGGTTATAGTCCAAGCTATCACAGATGGATATGATAAATACAGCCAAATTTCACTATAGTGATAGCATTAATTTAAAAATTTTATATATGTTATAGTAAGGTATTGTTATATATATATATATATACCGATATTTAACGTTTGTGATCTTATTTAACTTCTGTTATATAATCAAAAGTATGCAAAATTTAGTTTAATGATTTGGTGCACCAAAAAGAAAAAATGTATTGTTAACCAATTCAATTAAAAAATAAAAATATTAAAAAAATCAAAAAAGATAAAAAAATTAAAAAAATTAAAAAAATTAAAAAAATTAAAAAAATTAAAAAAATTAAAAAAATTAAAAAAATTTTAATATATTATTTTTTTTAGTTTTTTTATATTTTTTAAGTATAATTTATGATTTTGAAGTTTTGAAAATTAATTACTATTAAAAATAAAAAATTAAAAAAACTCAAAATTCATAAAAAAAATATTTCTTTAAAAATATTATTATATAATATTTCAGTATGATTGCTATAGAGAGGTAATTTATAAAGAATATAATGTTATACCGAACGCTCGCAGCTTATAATAAGTAGAATGTCATTATAAAAATAAAATAGTAAAAAAATTTAAAACTTCAAAAAAAAAAAAACGATAAATTATTTAAAATATTATTATAATAAATGGCTGCATAAAATATTATTCTTTCATGATCCGCATCTAATTTTCTATTTAAGGGGACCAGGAATAAAAATAAAAACTAAAGTAGTTTCAACTTTAGACCTGAGCTAAAGATTCTTGGCTTTAGAAGTGGTATGGTAGAAGTTTGTAGGGTACAATGAATGAGAGGAGTACTTAGTTCATGATAATTTGCATATAAATCATCCTATTGTCTGACTATTTGATGTGGACATAGTAATTATCTTTAAAAAGGTGATTAGTGATAAGACACCCCACCACCTCCTTAAAAGATTGATTAGCTGCCACTACGAGATGAGAATTCACTATTTGGTTTTTTTTCTATGTTAGGTATCTTAAATTTATTGGTTCAGATCATTCGAATTTGCATTAAGTTCTTTATTTTTTCCTTTTGATTTCTCATTCAATTGGATGTTTCAACTAATCCCAATTTATCTGGACCTTTTACTGGAGTGGTAATCACATGTTTCCTGCCAGACACCCCATTTCTAGCCCGAGAACTCTTTAATTAATAATTGAAGAACAATTAATACCCATCACAATTTTATTTTAATTTGCATTTTGTTCATTATTCCAGTTCCTCGTTTTAGTTGGGACTCATTTTTTCCATTTCAAGCCAAAATATTAGTTTAATGGCTGGTTAAATTTAGCTATGCAAATATTAATAATTTTTACATATTTGATAAGATTATATAAAATTTTATTCATTTATCTTTTTATTCTGTAATATATAAATAAATTAACTCATAATTTATACATATTTTATTTATAAAAACAATAACCATCAAATATCATATTTATATAAAGCAACTAACAAAAAATTAATATGAAACATCATGGTATATAAAGTATAATTAGTTAATATATAAATAACTTCAGTCTTGACCAACACCAAACGAACCCAAGTTAATTAAACGACAAATTAACCGAGTTTTTATTTGTGATGTGGTCTTGAATAACTTATTAAAAAATAGATCTCAGAAGAATATCTTTATATTAATCATATAACAAAAATTACATGAATTTAGTCAAAGTTTGGAGGACAGAGTCGCAGGTTAAGACTGCGAAGTCATTTGATTTCATCATTAACCCGTAAATGACATAGACCTCAATTATATTTTTTGGATTGCTAAGAGGATAAGGCTAAGATTCCCACTAGACGAAGAAAATGATCGATGTAGGGATCCGAGAATTGCCACATGGTTCCAACACGGCACCACCCAATGGCTTATTACCCGTGTCTTATTTGTACAAGCTGCACGTACAAATCAACTATTGCTAAGCTGCTGCGGCCTGACCCTTGTTATATATATATATATTCTTAGCTACACCGTCTTGGTTGCAGTCCATATGCCATAGTATTCTGTTACCTTGCCAAAACTAATTAAGAGTACTGCCGATTTGTTACGGAAATGGGTTTTCTAGATCATCTTTCTGAGCCTTTCGGAATTCCATCGAGGCACCAGCAGAAGAAAGCTCAGCAAACTTAAGAGAAATCAACTGGAGGTATATATATGCTCCCTAATTACGTGCATGCTTTCATTCGACACTATTATTAGTAGTACTAATCTATTTAGTCGAGCTCAAAAAATATATATATCAAGTTTTTAAATAATATTGAATGTTGTTCTTTAGAAGCCGAAGAAGATAATTTCTCACTTAAGTAGGTACTTGCTTTTCTCCCAAGTACTTTTGAAAATTTGCCCGAATATAAATTGCTATTGTATAATATTGATATTTTTATTTTAATTGATATTTAGTCGCACTTATTCTATTGCAAAAACACTTAAAATAAAAGATTTTGGAAGTTTAATTAGCCAAACATGCTATATACCTTACTCCCTGATCTGACAATATGTAGATAGTGGAGATAAGAGTGAAAATGGACTGCGAAGGGTGCGTAAGGAGGGTGAGGAAGTCGGTAGAAGGGATGAGAGGGGTGACGAAAGTAGAAGTGGAGCCAAAGAAGCACAAGCTGACGGTAACTGGCTATGTGGATCCAGATAAAGTGTTGCGACGAGTAAGATATCGTACGGGAAAGAAGGCTGAGTTTTGGCCATACGTTCCAGGATCTCGGTGGATCATCCTTTACGTGCGTGGCGTGTATGATAAGAAGGTTCGCCCGGATACGTCCGCAATGCGTATGATAACCCGCAGACATCAAGCCTTGCGAGGGCGAGCTCCACTGAAGTCAACTATATTACTGCCTTTAGTGATGAAAATCCTCAGGCGTGCATGATTATGTAGTGGCTTGGTTTAGTCGATCGAGCTTTAACTTATTACAAGTAGACTTGTGGATGTTCAACCCTGGAAGTGATGCCTGCAATAAACTAACTAGTCTATATGTAACTTAGCTAGATTGTTAATTAAGGTAATTTTAACTTATTGTAATCTGTAGTAGTAATTAAAAATATGACATGACAATTTGTTTCTTGTTATATCAGTCAGATTTATGTAATATTATTTTCATAAATTTGGTCTCGACTTGTACACATGTAATTAACATTATTCTAAGTAATATATGATCAATACTAGTAACTTCAAAATGTAAATACAGCGGTTGGTACTTGGCGCAATTTATCGTTTTGGTGTCCACTAAAATAGTATCTAGAGGAAAAATCAGGTTGGGAAATGCTTCTTACTTCAATATTATGAACATCATGGGGAATTTTGATGCAATATTTATTAGATGGTTCACCACTTGAAAGGACGTGTATTGATGAAGTAATTAATTGTTAAACCATAGGGTTGCAAATGATTTGGTCTCTACATGGGAGGATGATAGCTAAGCTGATAAGGATGATGATGATGTTATTTTTAAGTGGTTAACGAACATCGTAAAAGAGCTTACATTCAATTTCATCCAACACGAATTAATGTTAGTTAATTAGCTAAAATTACTGTACAAATTTAACTTTTTGCAATCTTAGCATTATTATCAAGTTATTTAATAATGAAAGGAACATAAGAATGTGAGCTTTCTTAATGATGCATCCATAATAATGAAGAAGCTGTGAAATTATACTTTCCAAAGATTTATTCACACTAGTGAAGAAAAATATTTATAGGACAAAAGATTATAATTAGAGAGTATGGGGAGATTGATATTTTAATTGGACAAAACATGAACAGTTCAAGTGTTTAAATTTCGTAAGCTCAGCGAATGGAAAAAATAATTTCAACCTGTGTGATTAATTCCATGCTAAAACTGACAATAGCTCTGACAATTTGTTTAAATCAAGAATCACTAAAGAGAGTATGTATTATTATAGAATATTGGTAGGATAAAAAATTGTGCTTTTGAGGAATTATTCATTGTAGGGGAGGAAAATAAAAATATTAATCATTATTCACAACAAAACATCACGTTTCATTTAATTTGCTTGTGTTAACCAATGTCAAATGTTTATCCTGAGTTAGAATCAAACTCATCACAAAAATTATAATTGCATTGTTTACATATTTTTTTATTCATGGATAAAGCAAAATCGCTTTTTATTTTAATTAATTTTGTATTCATAAATTTCATATTCATTTGAAGTTCCTCTTAAAAATATAATTATTTTTATACTTACGTCATTCCATAACACAAACTTTTTATTCATTAATCTCATTGAGCAATGACAAATGAGCAAATCCAACTAGAAAAACATTAAATTTAGGGTTAATTCAAATTCATGACTTTCATTGTATTAATTAAGGTCGCTTGCTTTCTGTGCCACCGCACCATATGGACATGTGTAATAGTAATCAACTATAATATTTTTTATTAAAATGTTATTTCAGAGGTTTATGATATGAATATCACCCAATCTGCTGGTCTATTATATCGCCCCTTAACAAACGATGCGATTCTCACTAGGTTTAATTTTTTTCAAATCTTTTTCATTATTCAAAACGAAAGCTTTTAGGTAATATTTATTTTCAATAATTAATCCTAAATCAAAGGACATTTCTCCTTTCTTTTTTTATAAATTATTAAGCTCAATCAATTGAATTTGAGTATAATTGATTGTATATCTACATTTCAATTGTAGTTAATTCAAAAATTCATTCTTTAGATATTTTTATTTTTTCAAAATATAAGAAAAATCATCGACCTTCTTCATCACTCATTTCATATATATATATATATATATAGGAACTTAGACATAGACCAACAAATTGATGGTTAGCATGGTGGTTTACTCATGATATGAGGAAAATAATATCTTTCAGTTTATCCAATATTATTTGATATAATACGATTATGTAATATAATACGATTTATATAATTAAACAATATTATTTTCATATCAATGAGACTTTATTTGTATGTTTTTATAATAAATAAGTATAATGCTTTTAATGCAATATAGAGGAAATACAATATTCAAACTAAAATTACAGTAAAGGAGTTTCACATTGTATTCTCATGAAGGATATTTTATTATTGTATTTTAATGTATTTTTTAAATGAGAAAAAAATTTAATCCTACGTGATTTTAATGTTTCATATAACATATTTAAGATCATAAAATTAATACAATATTTTATTTATTTTGGTTTTTTTTGTTTTTTAATTATAAAATTTAATTTTTTTATTTTTTTAAAATTCTTGTGTCAATTTTTAAATATAATTTGGAATTTCATCGCCATTTTCCATACAAGGAAAAAGAGTGAAAAGAAAAAAAAAATAAATGAGGGAAGAAATGACCTGTTTTACCCTGACCCGGAAAATTAGAAATCGGGTTTTAACGTTTAACAGAGTTTGCAATCAACTTCGAATTGTACGACCACTCCAAGACAGAATAGAACCCTCTGTGGCACTGCAGCATCAAAACCAAACCCAAATCACCCAAATTTGCAAGGAACAATCCAATATGATAACTAGCGGAGTCGAAGACGAAGAGAAGTGGCTGGCCGCTGGGATCTCTGGCCTTCAGCAGAACGCATTTTACATGCATCGCGCTCTTGTATATCCTCAAAGCTCTAAGTTTACATGTGTAAAATTTGAGATTTTTCTTGTTCAAAACCCCTAATTTTGAGTTTTCAGGACTCGAACACCCAGCATACTGAAACATCGCCTCAGATGCTCTCGGAACCTGGAACTTCCAAAGCTTCCTACAAATACTACGAGCTATGTAAGTGATTTTCACCGATCCGATCTGCTCTTAGTGCAGGTTGGAAATTACGAAGATCCTTTTGACCACAGTATTGAATTGTGCGCTTTTGATTTGTCAGATATGCGGGCATTTGATGAATTGAGGAAGTTAGAGATCTTTTTCAGGGAGGAGTCAAAGGCATGCTCCGTTGTTGAATTGTATGAGCTCAGCAGCATGCTGGCAATATTTTGCCCAGATTGTAAGTTTTTATGGCAATACACTTGTTCCTCTTTTTCTCCGTTTTCTGAAACCTTAATTATGGAAGGATAGGAACTTAAGATGTTTTGAAGGGAGTTTTATCCATTTTGAATGTAAAACTTGTCTGTCTTATTTTATTTTCCAATTGGTGTGAAGTAGAGTATGCAAATTAGTTGAAGCTTTGTGAGGCAATTATAGAGTCCTCACAAGGACAGCCGACAATAAGCTAATGGATGCCATCTCTGCTGGATAATTAATTCCCCCCAAAACATATTACTTTTTGCTTTTTAATCCTATTGTAAATATTCCATACTGCTGTTTGGTCGTCAATGGAATCTTATTTTTACTTCTAAAAAGAAGAATTTGCTTAAAATTGCAGTCTTAATATAAATATTTCAAATGCTGAATACTCAAACAAATAAAAAAACACATACTATTCACAACACCAAAAGTTTAGCACGAAATGGGTTAGTCCAACTGGGCTTCAACCTACATGGATCGAGGGAAGAGGCTACCAGTTGGACGCGCATCATCACAACTCAGAGCAATTAGACTAGCTGGAAAAGAAAAGTCCCCAAACAACACTTCCACATTAAGCAAATAAGTTGGACATGATTGACTAAACCTCATAATGTGTTCACCATGAGGAGGACCTGCTCACAGGAATTACTACCAGAACTTGGGTAGCAAGAGCCGTTGGCCAAGTACTACCAATCAAATGATTGTATTCTGGTGCATTTGACCTGTAACACTAAAGTGCTTTTACTTTTTGTTTGTCTTCTCTTAAACTGCTCACTGACATCAGTATCCATGTTTTGTTTAGCACTCAATTGACTGCAAGTTTCACTGTTTCAGCAGTTTGGGAACTCAAAATCTGCTTGACGCATTCAGAGTGTTTCTAACTGGAAAACGCCCTTGTAGATATGTCAATTTTAGGAAAGCAAGCCATAGGGTAATTAGCAACAGGCGAGTATCTTTATGAATTTAACTTGGCAACTTTTGTGAACTGGTGATTGTTTTTCAAACTGGTAGGGATTTGTAGATATTATGCTTGCTGTGTAGTACTTTTAGATGGGCAGCTGGAACAGGAGGTTGTCGCAAGTATAGCTGATTCCTGTCCAGGGATGCTGAGATACCAAGTTCAACTTGTCTCAGATTTGTGTTATAGATTTTTTGTTTGGATAAGGTAATATGTTGTCGATATCCTGGGGGAATGAAACCCCTGTACCAAGTAGGGGTAACAAAACATATGGTGTATGGAACCCATTACATCACTAGTATAAGAAGGCCAATTGCATCCGAGATCATGATACAAAATGGTCGAATGGCTGTAAGGACACTTGATACCATTGTTCCTTTGGTCTTCGGTTACATCCTTTGAATTAAAAAAAATGCTAATACTGTCACAAGGACAATTTGATTTCATTATAACTGGATCTTCAGTTGAGAGAAATGTAATGCACTCAGATTTGTGCTATTAGTATACAAGTCACTGATTGCCTTCTGAGGCTTATGCTAATTCTGTTCTTATATTTCCTGTATGTCAGTATTTTCATGGTTTTCGTACCTGCTTTTTCTTCCGTAGGTATCTCCTTTGTACAGTGGGTTCAAACATTAAATCAAAGGCTCCTGCCAAGGATATTCTCAAAGATCTGGTGGAAATGTGTCGTAGCATACAACATCCAATACGTGGGCTCTTCCTAAGAAGTTACTCTTCCCAAGTCAGTAGGGATAAAATTGCCTGATATAGGATCTGAATATGACGGTAAGGGCATTACCCAGCTGCTCTATCATCGACTAAGTTTATGTGTCTGATGCCCTATTAGATGGGTCACCTAGCAATGCATGAGTTGCGAATTTACTGCTCTGGAAGAAAATTCATGAAAAATTAATGTTTATTGGATACGCCTGACATGCTGTTCCCGCAGGGATGCTGACACTGTCATGGATGCAGTAGAATTGCAGCTCCAAAATTTCACAGAAATGAACAAACTTTGGGTGCTAACAACATCAGGTTGGCTCAAATGTTCAGGAATGCTGTAACTGCTTTCATACTTTGACATGAATAATGCCACAACGCCTGCATGTCATGAAGGTAAAAGAAAATCATGAGGGCATACTTTATGGTCATGCAGGTGTTTTAATGCTTCTGAATGATACATACTCTTTTTGATCGAAAGTTGAGGGTTGCGCCGGGCTTTCTGGTCTGCAGGGACTTGCACGGGAAAAGGAAAAACGTGAGAAAGAAAGGCGAAAGGAGCGAAGCCAGCGATCTTGTAATGGGCTGTTATTTAGGCATGATTACTAGCAACTGAAATAAGCAACCGGTGTGCGCACTTATCTGAGGATTTTCGTTTTGCTCTTATATTTGGTAGGTGGGGAAGAACCTGCATTTGTCTCTAAGTCAAATTGAGGGCACGACCTTGATTTGTACAAAGATATGGTGCTTCCAAGAATTTTAGAGCAGGTATTTGCCTCTGGAGGCCGTCCAATTTATCATAGTTATTTAAGCCAAAAATTTTACAATATTCTATCTCACGGTGTACCTCATGTTATGTTTAGGTTGTCAATTGTAAAGATGAAATTGCACAGGCATATTTGATGGATTGCATCATTCAAGTCTTCCCTGATGAGTACCACTTACAAACTCTTGAAACATTACTTGGTGCTTGCCCCCAGTTTCAGGTATGTCAGATTGTTCAATCATAAAATCGGATTTTCTTTAACTGCAATATCAAACAGTAGAAGCAAAAATGTCATGCCTGGTGGGATCCCAGGGCTGTGAGGTTGGTTTACTGTCTGCAAGAATGTTTAAGATAAAAAAAAAAAGAAGATAACTGACAAAGTTCGATATCTATATGTCGATCAAAAATTCTAAGACCAGATCTGCATCACTTATGGATCCATAGTAAAGTGAATTCTTGCTACTTGTAAAGCATTCTCTGTGACAGTTCATAATAGCTTGACAATCAAATGTCTTTTTTTTACTGTGAACTTTATATTTGCTGTCATTTGTGCTATCAGATAATTTCCCTATGTCATTTATGTATTTATTAAAAACTCTTGTCTTTGTGCCAGCCATCTGTTGATATCAAGACGGTGCTTGCCTGCCTGATGGAAAGGCTTTCTCGAACTATGTTGCTTTAAGTGCAGAAGTTAGTAAAATTCGAATTTCCGAAATAAGAGATTTATACCTTCTGGTTTCTGAATAATTTCTTCCTGCAGGTCTTACCTGAGTTTTTCCAGGTTGAAGCTTTTGCAAAACTAAATAGTGCTATAGGCAAGGTAATTGGTGATTTATTATCTTTAAATATATAACTGCAATATGGGTTCTGAATGCTTTGAGAAGACAACTTTTTTTATAATGTATTTTCATTCTACTTTATAGAGATTTATGGATATTGATGAAGTTCTAGAATTTCTTTAAAAGGGATACTTCTATTGACAAGCAGTTGCTATGCTCTTGCTTGTTGGAGTTTCAGATAAATCTAGGAATCATAGCTTCATAGCAGAAAGTTTCATTCAGGGAGGTTGGTCATTTGTCACAACATAGATTGATAACATTGTACTCTAGTCATGACCAGATGATTCTGATCTGTTCTCCATTTGAGATATTTGACCAGAAAGCTTTCCAAGACATTCTTGATTGTTTCTTCGTTGGAACAAAGGAACAATTACTGTTGTTTTCTGAAGGTTTATCTGGTTTTCGGAAACAAAAAAACTTAATGAAAAGGCTGTTGCGTATAGTAAACCCATCTCCTTACAGAATCATATTGAATGACAGACATTGCTTTCCAGAGGAAAAAAACAAACATTCCAAAATGAGCTGAATAAATACTACTTTAAAGTCCTTGTCCTAAGGTTTTTTCTCCTGATCTGTAATGAATTTAGTTATATGCTTTCTTTGATTGTGATGATGGGCTTCGCCTGTCTCTCTTGGTACAGGTGATAGAGGCTCAAGAAGACATGCCTATTGCCGGAGCGGTGACTTTGTATTCATCCCTTTTGACATTTACTCTTCATGTCCACCCTGATCGGCTTGATTATGTAGATCAGATTCTGGTAGATTCTCTCTCTCTCAATAACTAGTTGCCACAGGCTCTCTAGTTTTATATGTTATGTTTTCCAGATAAGTTTATTACTCTGTTGTTTTCTCTGGGTCCAAAATGAACATATGAAATGGACAACACTAAAGCAAGATATGTTGAAGTTGAAACTTTTCATCCTTTGAAAGCTATGTCAATTTTCTGGTCTGCCTGGTTCGTGTGGAGCCTGTAATGATGATGTCCTATTCACTGCAAAGCATGTGCCAGGAAAACTTTCGGGTAGGGAAAGCTCAAAGACAACAAAGCAACAAAACAGATTGTGGCCCTACTAAGTGCTCCTCTGGAGAAGTATAAGGATATAGATACTGCGCTAGCCGTCAAATTATCCCCGCCTTATGGAGTATCTTGAGATGCAACTAGTAAAGAGATGGCTAATGTTTTAGTTCAAAATATTCTGAAAAATAAGACGGCATTTCAACTGCTGAAAAGGTTTGATTCTATTAATTTTGTGTACTTGAATTTATTGCTTACAAATATTTTCCATTTGTTACTAAATTACTGGTCTTGTTTGGGTTGAGGGCACTTTTTGAGTTAATGAAAGCACTTACCCGAGATTTGGATGAGGGTATTAATGATGAGGTGAACTAGAAAACCTATGCTTGCTTAACATTTACCTGGTTCTTTCTTATATTTTACCTTGCATCCTCACTGGCATACTTTTTAAATTAGTTTGTGCTGTGCCTTAAATTCTTCATCCTCTAATTTTCAGCTTGATGAAGATGATTTCCAGGAAGAGTGTAGAATTCTGTTGCACGGCTTATTCAAATGCTTCACAGTGACGATCCTGAAGAGATGCTGAAGGTAATTATGATTTACTTCTTTGAATTACTTGTATACTCCTTTTATGGACAAATTTCTGTCCTTGTTATTGCTGAAACGTTTGTTCTTGTAGCATAATTGTTTGCCTTTTTGAGTTGAGGTTGTCAAGAGTATTCTTATTCATATTCTTGGTGGAGCATGTGTACTTATTTTCTTCCCTTTTGCTTGCCCTTAGCTTATTGCCACATCTGGATTCATGAGATATTACAAAGATATTTCTTCTCATAGAGTGTTAGTTTCTGCCCTTCACCAAAAGTTAGACGCCTATTGCTTGATTGGCAAAAAATAAAGCAGGAAGGCATTAGTTTTTCCTTTTGTATTTCATTTGCTTCTTTAAGCATTTAAAGTAGGTTTGGTACACCCTTTCATATTATTACAATATTCAAACAATAATCTGCAAAAATAAATTTTCCAGGACAATGACAATTGTTGTTTGACACTAAAGAAGCAAGCAGGAATATGGTTTGGGATAGAATACTATTTGTCATCTTTCTTTTAAGTCATTTATCTTTTATGACGTGCTTCTTCATTATCAATATCCAACGAAGATTTATATTTGCTTGTGCAATACTGGGACGCGCATGCGCGCACAGTGACAAAGATAGATAGAGAGAGAGAAGTGCTGAAAAAATCTTGTCTAGATTAGGTAATCTTACCTTGCACGAGAAGATAAAATTGGTATTATCCCTCAAGTTTACCAGAGAGATGAATGGGAATGAGCTCTTGAGTCTTGACAATGACATTAGTTGCTACTTGTAAGTGATGTAATAGCATGTCCTGATTTTGATATATATATATATATAATGATCATCAGTGTTAATTTTTTCACTTTATTGTTGAGGACTAAAAAACAAAATGGGAAATGATGAAAAATCAATGACTGCCAACACTGGAGGAGTACTTTAAGATGATCATGATTTGCGAGTCAAATTGGGGATAATTTTACAGAAATTAGAAAGAAAAAAGATGTAAACATAATACAACAACAACAACATACCTAGTATAATCCAACAATGTGGGGTTTAGGGAGGATAGAGTGTACGCAAACCTTATTTCTACCTCAGAGGCAAGGAGGCTGTTTTCCAGCAGCTATGTCATTACAACAGTGGGTCATAGAAAATAACAAATGAAAACATTGGCATTTCCATTTGATTAAAATGGAAGGAAACAATATTAGAAGTGTGAACCAATTGCTTTAACATGTGCCTGTTGGGTGTATTATCCCAGAACATGTTATGCAAGGTCCACCTTGTGTGGAGGAGTCCTGCAACTTCTCAGCCTTGTATCCATGTACAAGCCCAGGTTGTAACCTAAATGAACAGCTCATGGCTCGGGGATGTTTCATTTTCTTTTATATGATTGTTTATGCTCAAGCAAGCATGCATCTGATGATAATGCTGTATGGTTTGCTTCTATGTGGCTACAATGTTCGTTTTCCTGGTTGTAAGTGTTGCTTTTTGCTTTCAAGAGTTTATATGGCTTTGCTATTTCATTGAATTGCATGATCTGCGCCTTGAAGAAGCACATTTTGACAGAGGCCAAAGAGATTTCCTTTTTACCGTCTCCCTCCTTATTTCCAACTCACTTAAGGTTTGAATCCTCAACTTAAGGGCTATAAGAGGAGTCTGGTGCTCAATTTCTGATTTTCTTTTGTGCAAAGCTAACTGAAGGAGACTTGCATATGTAGCATGCCTGAATGATCCTTCACCTATGGAACTATCATTCTAAGAACAACAAAATTATATATTATCCCCTGATGGTCCCCATTAAAGAGAAGAAAGAGGATTGAGTTTCTGCGCAAATAGAATTGACCTACTTTTATTGCACTTCTGATGTATTTTCTTTTGTTTCTAGTTTGTTAAGGGCTTACTACATAGTCATGATGAAAATGCTCCTGATGAAGAGGCATCGGCTATGCCTAAGAATTTTTTTCAGATTCTGAATCAGGTATTTTAACATAATGGAGATGTTATGTTATCAGTGTAAATCTTCTTGTGTGAGCAGTGTTGTCAGACTGGTAACTTGTTGCAGTTAAAGCTGTTATATACCTTATTATCTGCAGAAGAAGAAGAGAAAGTTTCCAACTTTTCTTATTCTTCTATTCCTTCCTTTATTTAGTTTGCCTGCCTTCATTTGTAGTAATTGCATACCCTATCATCCTTATGAATGTTCTGAGGTAATTCTGTTACTTCTATAAGCTACCCTTTGGTCTAGATTATTGAGGCTCTCTCAATTGTTCCAGTACCTGAACTAGCATTGAAGTTGTACTTGGAGTGTGCTGAGGTACGGGATTTCCCTTCAAAATGCGGAAGATAGTCTGTTCGTTTTTTACTTGACAAGCAGTTTTCTTGTTGCTCAGGCTGCCAATGACTCTGATCTGTGTTCTTGCCTATGAATTTTTCACTCAATCTTATATACTATATGAAGAAGAAATCCTCGTAGTATTAATTTTATTGTGTCTCAATTTTATATCCTGGAATGCTAAGCATTTGCATGAAAGCTTTAGTTGATTTTTCTAATGTTATTCATTTGTTTGGCAGGACTCCAAAGCACAGGTGACTGCAACATAATTTGATAATAGGGACCTTCAGAGAATGCACATCTTTGGTGTTGAGAATTAGGGACACATTAACGCACAAGGCTACAGGGGTAATTATTTTAGCATCTCGTATTTCCGTTTGCTGATTTTGTTCTATTACAAATTAAATTCTAAATCCACTCTTCCTCTTACCCTCAAGTACTCTGCAAAGCTCTTAAAGAAACCTGATCAATGTAGAGCTGTGTATGCTTGTTCACATCTTTTCTGGGTTGACGATCAGGACAATATCAAGGATGGAGAAAGGTTCATAACTATGCCATGCATATTTAGGGGATAAAATATACATTCAAGTCTTCTATGGCTCTTATGAGTTCCTTTTGGTTTCATGTTTTTCCATTGCCTTCTTCTTATGTGTTACTTTTTAATCTTTTGATCCAGGGTTTTGCTTTGCTTAAAGCGGGCCTTAAGAATTGTAACGTTGCTCAACAAAATGTCCAATGCAACTCGAGAGCAGTGGATCGTGGTTTTGCTCTTTTATAGAAATTCTGCAAAACCAACTTTCATTCCTGTTCTTTTGCCTCTCATCAACCGTTCCTTGCAAGTCATTCATGGTAAAATCATTTGTATAACAGGTATCTATATTTCTTTGAGAAGGGGGTCTCACAGATTAATGTTGCCTCCATCCAGAGCCTGATTGAACTAATCACTACTGAAATGCAAAGCGAAAATACAACAGCAGATCCTGCAGCAGATGCTCTCTTTGCAAGCACCCCATATCCAGTTCCAGAAGGATAAAGGCGCAGTTGGCGAGAAATACAAGCCCATCAATTCATAATCAAATAGCGCATTTCCTAAGGAATTTGCACTCTTGGTTTCACAGAAGAACATTTTTTCTGCAAGTATTACCATTGAGTCTTCAACTTGTGTTCTAGAGAAAAGATGCATTTGACACCGGACTAGCAGTAGCAGCTGCAAAGATGCATATATCCTGACCATCCCTTCGTGATATAACCTAATAATGAGTGCCTGCCACTGGTATTTATTTTAGTTTTTCTCGGGGAGGGGGATAGGGGAGTAGTTTTCTTTGAAGTAGTACAGGAGTGGGAGGTAGTTCATGAATATCTAGTTCAAATATGTGATTATGATAAAATTTAACAATTTGTCCTGTAGTTTTGTATAACATGCTCTAATCCCATTTGACCCTTCTAGATTACTAATGACTTTTAAACAGGCATCTCTCTAGTGGTAATTGGAACGTTTTGGTGGAAAATATGATATCATAAGGAAGTTCCTCACTGTAATGAGACTTCATCTGAACATACGGGTCGGCAAATATATTTGGGTTCATTGGTTATCAATGAGATTTCGATATTTCAGTAAGTAATATACTAAAATGTTGATGTTAGCTAGCAAAACGTTTTATGTTAAGCCTCATTCAGCCTTTTTAACTCCCTTTCATCATGTGGTACATACGTATATAATTCTTTCATACACACAAAATACTTTGTGTAACGACGACAAGTTAAATCTCTCACCTCTCCATTAATTGCATGGAAATTTCTTCCCAAATATTTATATTTAAAATAAGAACTTTTGTAGCTTTTTAATTTTAATAAGGAATTTTTTGTGAGAGAATCTTACTTAATAATTACTTGATCAAGGAAGGATTACATGCATCATTTAACTTAATTACAATTCTCTTGTTTAATAAGAATAAAATCACCCATTTATTTAAAATAAATCCCGAGATTTAAATACATCCAACTGTCACTGGATCATTCTCATTTTCACCCAAGAAATCCATGTTTGTCACAAAACAAGAGTTTTTTTTCTTGAGGACCTTCAGACTCAGTTCATGGCGTACTTTTGAGTCCAACTGCGAGCCATTGATTCATACTTGATCCTGTCAGTCTTGCACATATGAGCAATTTCTGGAACCAGTGGATCATCTGGATTTGGATCTGTTAGCAGTGAACATATGGACAGCAAAACCTGCAGAATCGACGAAACCAACAGCAAATATATCAAAACAATTGGCACAACTATAGAAATTTTTACTGCTACTATATCATGCTCAAAAGTACTATGGTGTATGGATTTATGTGTACAAATAGTCTAAAATTTTTTTACTCTACCAGTATATTTTAACGTATTTTTTGCAAGTTACTTTGCTTTATTTTTCAGGTAACTAATTCCACTTATTGTTTATAGTTATATATATTATCTTTTTAGTGAATTAAATTTCATATTGTCCGTGAACATTTCACCCTTTGATTCATGTAGCAAATCATTCTACTATTTGTCCCAATTTGTTTGACCTAACTACTTTTTATTCAATGCAAGAAAGAATATCATAATTTCTTATTTAACTCTTAAGAGATAATTTATAGCACACAAATGATTTTTTACTTATTCATCAAATCAAAATTCTCTAAAAGATTTTTTTACTTAAATTTCAAGGTGGTCCAATCAAAAATGCGCTTATTGGGAATAATATATGTGGGTGCGGAGAGGGAGGAGATAGAGCTAGCAAGTAGTAGCACCTTGGATATGGTGAGGGCAGGACTCCACTGATCCTTAAGAATGTCCAAACAAAATATTTCCATTGTTTATATTTGGATGGAAAACTCTGGTCCTGAAAGCCACCTGTCAATATATATGGAACTTAATATCATCACAACTTTGTTATTTTTCCCCCCTTCTTTTTTTTTTTTTTTTTCCCCTGTTTGAGGAAGGAGGTTGTGTGAGATCAATTAAAAAACATACCTTGGGAGGTTTGGTATGTAATCAGGGGGAAAAATGGATGGTGACTTGAAAAACACCACCGCGCATAAGGGCTGTCATTTTGGACTTATAATTGCTAGTTGCCAATGAAACATATCCTGAGCTACTGGACCTGAAAATATTATAACAAATCTTGAAAACTCTCTTCTACTTGAGACTAGCTTCATATTTGGCAACAACTCCTTAAAATACTAGTTTGCACTTGGCAAATATTACTACTAGTAAGTCATAAGGTTAGCTCAAATTGGTAACTAAGTCTTGTATTTAAGCGGAGAAGAGTAGAGAAGTATCGAAGGCTACAATTGGCCCAAAATTGACTCCGTGATTTTAATTTCGGTCATTAAAAACACTACTAGGAGTAATATTTAGTGTACCTGCACTGCATGAAGTGGGAGGGTCTCTTTGCAAGTCCCTCAACTCCTTGAGAATTCTCCTGGATGCCATTAATACCACCACCAATAAGTTTAAAAAAAGAATGAAAATGAGAAGATTTTAAAAGTTAAAGAGAGAAAAGATCAACTTGATGAAGGATGTAGTGTTTGAGAAATGGAAGGGTATATATAAAGGAGCAAAGAGAAGAAACAGAACTTTCTTGTCAGCATCTTTTGTGCAGGTGGTCACACATTGACATTGTGTATTAGATTCTGTAGTAGAAAGCAAAAATGTAGTCTTCAACTTTAAAAGAAGAGACAATTTTCAGCCTTGGTGAAAGAAAAAAACACAAAAAAGATTATTCTTTAGCATAACTTATCTTCGGTTTCCCAAACAGTGTTTCCAATTTGAAAAGAATAAAATTTTCCCAAGTATTTTCCACTTTCATCGTTCAGCATCCTTTATATATATATAGCCTGTCTATTTGATTCATCCATTTCAAGAAATATTCTGTGCGTGTAAGTTTTTGCCTCAGGTTCTGGTATGGTTTTCAAATCGAATATCATAAGTGAAAATCGAACAAAGGCCTAAGTTAGTCCTTCTTGTTGATGGATGCTTAAAAGACATTCAGATAGTATTCCTTTTAGGAAGGAGACTACGGATTCTACCATTTATTTAATGGATGGTATACATTATTCAAAGATTGTGAGGCTTGAATTCTGCTCCATCTGAGTGAATATACACCTTTCCACCTTTCTGTACCATTTGCCTCTCTTCAATTTTCAAATATAGGTGTTTTAGATCAATCAACTTTAGCTTATCTTTGCACTATTACAATTTACAGTAAGGGCAAATTTACTTATAAATTACATGGATGTAAACTATGTTCTTCGTAAAAATTATATATTTTATGATATTTTTAAAAATTGATATACTATTTTATACCTACACTCCACATAAAAAGTCTAAATGGTTCACTTGATTGAAGATTGCTATTTAATGCATTTGGATTCAATTCCACTTAATACATTATTTTTTATTTTTTTAATGTTTTATTTTTTTTGTTTTTTAAATTTTATATTTTGTTTCCATATATTGCACTGCTATTTGCTGTTTACAAGATATGATCAATATATATACGGACAATATACCGTTATAGTGTGATTGAACATGTGATAGCAGATTTAATGCTTACCCGACAAAATCACTTGTTGAATTACTTCATGAGTGATTTAATACATAGAGAACTTCTTATATTATTAGCGGAATCTGGTACACAATTATAAAATTAATTACAAAGTCACAATAGGATCGACACATTGTTGTCAAACTATCTAGGAGTTGTACCTCACAAAGAAGAATCTAATCAAACTGTAATTAAATATCTAGCAATCACGTTGCCACTTTATCCTATTTGATTTAAATTATGAAATGAGAATATCAAAGGACTAAGGTCAACTAGTATGTATGTATGCAATGTATTTGTTGTTGTCCACGATCATTATAGAAAGAGGACCTAGTAAGTAGTGGATCACCTCGAATTAATTCTGGTATCTCATCTTTTTGAGATTTTTCAACTTTTTCCTTCTAACATAGAAAATGAAAGGCCAACAAATAAACTAAATTAAGAAAATAAACATTCAAACGTTTCTTTTTGTTCTGAATTAAATGAAGCAACTGAAAGAAAAGAAAAAAAAAAGTAGAAGCAAGAGCAGAATGATACTGTTAGCTGTAGTAATATATTTGACTGCAATATCTAAGAGGAAGGTCTAATATGGTCAAAAAAAGAATTATGTCATCAACATTGCCGGGAAAATTTCTTTTTTTCTAACTGGATCATTCGGTCATTAAAACATAAAGCAAATCAAAACAGAGAGGGCACAATACAGTGGCTCATGACAAGGTGCTGTGGACTAAACAATTAGAGATCACATGGGTTATGAAACCTGTTACACCTGACAATTCAAGAGATCACTAGTAATTTTTAAATGAGAACATTACATGGACCTCCTACTTCCTCCGAGACAAATGACAAAGGAATATGAGGAAGAGGTTACAAGGAGAACTGTGACCAGTAATATCATTGGACCTCCTGTTGATCACAAAATAGAACATGCCTTTGGGACTTCCTCCTTCTCTTCTTCTGCTTGGGTGGCTGGAGTACGACCTTGATGGCAGCATCAAAGACTGATTTCACGTTCTGCAGCAAGGACATTTCAACCATACACTTAAGAAGAAGCATCTAAAACAGAACTTCAGTGCAAAAATATGGTCCAGAGAAAATACCTCCTGTGTTTTTTGAACTACATTCAATGTAAGAAGGTGCACCAATTGTTTTCCTCAGCTCCTCACCCTAAATGTCGAAACTGGGAGTCACGAGGAAAAGAGCAAGCAAGGTATAATATCCAGCATCATCAAAAGGGAGGAAGATTGGCTGCTGATCCTAACCGAGCAGGAGTAATTGGTACAGCGCCAGGATGGTCTACAAAGAACTGCTTATCATCCCGAAGATCTGCGTCCAAAACAGGAAGAAAGTATGATAATTATGCCTTGATGTTTGAAAATCATCATCAGTAAAAAATAAAATACAAAAGTAACATAAGGAATCTGAAAGAAAAGCAATATGAAAAAAGTGAAACAAAATAACAAAAAACTGAAAGACAAGTTACACACAACACAAAGTCATAACATATTAGAACAAGATGCAGATTTTAGAACATAAAGAGGCAAGAAGCGTATCACAGCCCACAAATTCTGAACCGTAAATTTCAACTTCACTCCAATGACAGAAAATACATAGCCACCCGGATACACTGGTAGTGACAGATAAAGAAACATATATGTCAAACCATGTTAGTTCAAGCCTGCCCAGTATGGCGAGTAGAGATTGAACTACTCAACACAAGGTGGTTGTGTTCAGATACAAATTCAACTGCCAGGCTCCTCCTTTATTTTACTTTTTATCTTTTAAAAGAGAGATTAATTCCTATATATTAATTACACGCATTGATACCTACAGGAAGAGTTAATGCTTTCAACTCAATAAAAACGACTATATAGAGCAAACGCAATAAGATTACTCCGTATCTACTAACCACCAATCATTCACCAGCTTCACAATATAGAAGGCCCATCATTCTCTTTGTTTGCTTTTTAGCAGTTCAAATAAATCGTTCATCACTAAGAACACTTAAATCAACAAATCAATTAACTACACCTTAATTCCAAATCTGTTGGGGTTTGCCATGTGAATCATCTAAGATCAACTCCACTCTATTTAGGTTCACTCAGAAATACAAGCTTTCGAAGTTCAATTAACCAAGCAAGTTAGGCAATAGGTGCTGAAACATCCTTATATTTCCATGGTCTTTTCCCTCTGACTTGGTTCTTTTTATCACTCAGAATTAAAGAACAAATAGAAAATATTGAAGAGAGACAACTTGATCATCACCATATAGATGTAAATAGATCAAAATAAGATCAAATCATGTTTAATGGAATTCCCTACCAAGTTTTGTTCCAACAAGCACTATTGGGACACCGGGGGCATAATGCTTCAACTCAGGAATCCACTGGAAATATATAAACATAACAATCTTAATATTGGATAACCAGAAAACTCAGCACAGCAATCGAAACAGAATGAGAAGCTCACCTTCTTGGCAACATTTTCATAGCTGGCTTTACTAATGAGAGAGAATGCCAAAATGAAAACATCAGCTCCACGGTAACTCAGAGGTCTTAGCCTATTGTAATCCTCCTGTCCTGCAATACGTATAAAAATCATCATGCTCAATAAAATAAGACAGAACTTTTAAAATGACATGCATCAACCAGAGCTCAGCAGCAAATGCATGGTAAATGACATCTGAAATAGTTACCAGCAGTATCCCACAACCCTAGGTTGACAGTACTCCCATCGACGACCACGTTTGCACTGAAATTGTCGAAAACGGTAGGCACATAATCCTGTCAAACATTTCAATAAATGAGAGGAAACAATTGATGTCAGTCAGATCTTAAAGAACATGACCAAAAACCTTTTCAGAATACATACAAACCATATGAAATCCTCAATATAATAACACCAAACTTTCCCCAAAGCCACAATTATGTAAAAGGCAACAGAGAGGGGAACATTAATAGAAGGATCCAAAACTCATCTAGTTAACATATGAGAGCGCTATATTCCTTGATTTTCTCACATTTACCCCTAATTATCACTGCTAGATTGTAAAAGGGGCACATAATAATCTTGTGATAATGGAATAACTCAGTATATAATTACAAAGGCCAAAACAAATTGTGAGAACCAAGAAACCTTCTCCAAGAAAACAAAGAAGATACAATTTTTATTACGTAATGAATTTGTCAAAGCTAACAAATTTGTGAACCCAGAAATTTCTCCAAGATACCATTTTGATACTCCATGTAGCACTTGAATATAACAAAACAAAGAATAAACCCACCAGCAAACAACAAGTTCAGCAAAATAAACAGATAACAATCAAGTCTCAATCTGAAACTAGCTGGAATCAGCTATATAATCTTTTAATTTCCTTCTGCTCCACTTGGACCCGTTTCATTTCATAACTCAAGAGAAGAAAACTAGAAGCCCCAATTTCTTTTACAATGAATATCATATAAATAAACATGCTATTTTCGATCAATCTATATCTGTAGCAAGACCATATTCAAGGAAAATATGCAAAGGGAAGAAATGTTTGAAGATACAAACCGTGGGAAAGGTGTTGCTGGTGTAAGAAATCAAGAGACACGTCTTTCCAACGGCACCATCGCCCACTGTGACACATTTGATAAACCTTGAAGCGCCTATTTTTCCGGGATAGCCCTAAATATATTCAGGAAAACCAACCACAACCCTCCTCTTCTCAGATCTTCTTGAGAAGACCTGATCCCAAAGAAAAACAAAAAAATCGAAATGTGGTATTGGGGCTTCTAGTTTTCTTTTCTTTTAACCTCTCCAATTCCTTTTCAGTGGCGTATGTCTGCAGAATGGGTACATGAAAACCCAACAGAGAAGAAAACAGAGACATGCCAATGGTGTTTTCTTATGAAACCCTAACCCTAATTCTACGAATTGGAATTCAGAGAGAATTGTAGAAAAGGGGAAAGGGGTGTAGGGTGAATGAAAATGAGAATAGAGAAATGGTAAAGAGAAAATGAGGAGAAATTTGGGGATCCCAGATCTAGACAGAGAAAATTAGAGGTAGAGAGAGAAAGGGTGAAAATAATGGGTGTTCGTTCATTCTCTGTTTTTTTTCTTCTTGTTCGTATTAGTATTAGTGACCCTTTCTTTTAGCCGGGAAATAATGCCGTTGAAGCGTTCATTCAATTATGTTTCTCTTTGTCGCTATAATTTTGCCTTATTTCTATTGAATTAATTAATCGTAGCAAAGCGGCAAATACATAAATGTAATATAATGCACATTTTGTATTGAATTGATCTAAAAATCGAATGTAAATAAATAGTTTTAAAGCTCCAATAGTTCAATTAATGAGAGGTAATAACTCAATTGAAGTTCAAATAATCTCTCAAATACTTTTACTTAATTTTCTATTCATATTAGAAGTGGACTTTCGCATATCCTGGATTATACTTAAAGATAATTTTAATTTCACTATAATATCTAGATTTGATGTATAATTAAATACAAGTTTACTTATTGTATATTTATAAGGTGTATTAATTTTTATTTTTTTTATTACCTTATCAAAAAATATTTACCAATTAACAACATAATAATAATAATTGTCATTTCTCACTTTCAAAATTTATGTAGCTAAATATTGATAAAAATGCAATAACAAACTTAGGATATGACTGAAATCCATTTTTTTCTGGTGTGTAACTAAACAAACGCTTTTGAGTCTAATCTTGCAAGGCCGTGTTCCCGTTCGTCTCTTTAATTTCAAATTGGGTATCCTCCTCACCTTTTCAAAAGAAAACAGCGATAATAACTTTTATATCGAATGAAATTCAAAAACTTATGTTATATTTGATAAAATTTTTAACTTTCGCTATATTTAATAAATGTAGGATATAAATATATTTAATTAGATTATTATCTCTTTTAAAAGAATTTATTTAATTAGATTATTATCTCTTTAAAAGGTGGAATGTTCTGAATTCGCCCTATTTCAAACATGAATTCCTCAAAGGAGAGTTCTCGCCCTTTTTTTATTTTCAAAGGTCCCAGCCATATCTTTTCTAGACAAAAGTACAAATCATGGTGACAGTTTTTGTAATTAATTCCCACCAACTTGTTAGTGCCTTGTATCAAAGTAGTACTCTATTATTTTTTATTTTTGTAACATTGTTTTAAAAAAGAAAAAATTATTAATATTTGAAATTAAATAAATAGTTTTTAATTATTTAAATTGATAATTTCATAAATTGTAACTTAAAATTAAATTATTATTTATAATTATAAAAAGAATAACATTCTCTTTAGACCGGCAAAGAAAAAAAGGTGAAATAAATAGAGTTAGGAAAGTAATAATTTGGAAATTGTATTAGCTTCATTTATATAGCTTAGTATGGAATATGTGATATATCTACTGTATAGTACAAAAACATTTCTTTAATTTAAACTTGGTCCCCTGTCTAAACGATAGAGTACCTGAAATTCCAAATAATCATTGCAACTTTATGAAATTGATGTGCACCTATCCGTTTTGTCTGATTTCTTAGATATATCTTTAATTTTAAAATATAAAATTCAGATATAAATTATTATTTTTAAAACTTTGTGTTTGAGTTGAATTAAGATAAATTAATTGAAATGATAGAGCTTTTAGTACGATGTGACCCCCGCAATAATATTACAAAATTGACGCCAAAGTAGGTACAAACTTCTTTAGAATGGGAAAATTTGCGTGCAACCACGTTCTAATGGATTAGTTACTTAATTTAGTGGTCAAATTCCAGCTGTTTTAAAGGGGGTATGTAACAGGTGGATCTTGGTTCACAAGAATTCCCAACATAGAGGCATTAATTGAAAAAGAATCAGTCACTAAACTCAAGTCAGTTGTCTATAATTGTAGTGACAAAAATAGCAAACTCCTGCACAAACAATATTATTTCCATTGCCCCAGCTGACTGACACCCTCCATCCATAAGTGGCTGTATTAGCTGGTATGAGCAAATAAGTAAACACTTTTGACCAAACATAAACAAGTACATGGGGACTAGGTTTATCATATTTTGTGGAATAAATAGGCTAAAAGAGCATCATTCATTCATCAGCAAGTATATTAGTTGAAGAGACAACTCATCCATTATGAATATTATTAGCAGATGCACAGTTAATGGTGCTCCACTGTTGAGCCAAAGTCCAAATCAATAAGGTCTTACAGGCTACAAGTATAGAGAAGATTTGACAACGTAAAAATACACACACAAATGCTGTATACAAATATAAGGAAAGCTCGAGATAATATTACACTAACCAAGGGTAAGAAGAACTAGCAAAAAAGGCATCTTCAAGTGAAAACAGAACGGCTTACAACCTTGGAGCCACCTTTCAGGACTAAGGGTTTTAGCAGATCATCAGGGCTTGTATTTTGACCAACACTTACTTAATACTATGTTACAATTACGATTGATTAAGATTTGGAAAATGCACGCAGTGTTTCTTCGAGGGCCTTCTGGTCATAATCACCTGTAAAGACACAGTTACCTAGTGGACCTTTAGGGAAGGATAAGTCTTAGCTTCCCATCCGCCACTTTATCAACCTGACACCCAAAACGACAGAATCAAAGGATGAAGCAATGGCTTCTAGATACAGGAGCTCAAAAACTATTGACTCTTACAGCCATGACAGACTTGAACATCTCCACAGTCATAGTTTCTGGAGGTGAAGTCGGCAGCTTTGCTCGTTGTAAGATCTTGTGCACCCGCTGTACCAGTGAATCATCAATCCAACCAAGGCGGCGTGACATGTCAACAGCCATGACCTGAAAAAGAAATTGTACCTAGTTCATGCATCACTCATACTAATATAAAATTACCCTATCTTTATTTTCTTATGTTTTCCATACTGTACAGCAGCAACTGCTTCTCCATGAGCCACTGCCCATAGCCAAGCCAGTCTCAACTGCCTGCAAATAATAGCTATTCTAGTGAGATGACATTATCTCAGAAAATGATTTAACAAGCCTATGAATATTTAATATTTTCCTTTAAGATACGAAGATTTGACTGTTTCACCATCAGCCAGAAGCATTCTTTTTTCCTAAAACAAACAAGTAGACACTCCAGACAAGCGTCAAAGTCCCTTGAGCATTTTAAGATGAAGAGAAATAAAACAAGATTATAACGTACAAACTTTGCATAAAGTTGTAATGACACAAATCTATCTAGTTTCCCTTAATTATGACAGTCTTAACAGGCAAACAAACTATTGTAAGGATGAGACACCACGAGATGGTCATCGAGCTCATGTAAAATACCAGCAAAAGAATGCACAACAACTGTCAGACACTTACATGACCAAAGGTATGACCCAAGTTTAAAGTTGCCCTCAGTCCGCTTTCCTTCTCATCTTGAGAAACAACATCTGCTTTGTTTTCACAGGAACGCTTGATAAAGTACAGGTAAATGCAGTGGGGTCCCTATAAAAGGATAACCGCTTTCAGTAATGTGTGAAATTGTATCAGAGGCCAGTTTTCATTAGCCTTAGCAAGTATGAAAGTCAGCAGACATGGATGACTCAGTTAGAGTCATACAAACATTGCTGTATATACTTGTGACATGCTTGATCTTTAGAATGATAGTTTCGACTTATCCAGAAAAGGTTATGATATGAGAGAATAATACCATTTTATATTTATGCAGTGATGTTAACTAAAAAAAGAAGACGAACCTCCAATTGAAGCTCACATAAAGCTTCAAAAGACTTAATATGATCCCTAACAAATGGGTGGGACATATAACTCCTCCACTTGATTCCTCTATTTCTCATCAGTGTGTTCTTACATTCTTAATGGGCCGTATAAGATGGTAGAAAAATTAAACTTTGTGCCTAGCAAGTCTCTTTCTAGAGATGAAGGCTGGAAAACAAAAATTGGCACCAACTACTCAATGACATACAAATGATTACTATTGTTTACCTTGCTAATAATAACGGCATATTATGCTCTTGCCACTCAAAAAACTCAGCATCTCTAATGAGTCCATATTTTATCACTTCTGCAAGGCCAGATACAATTCTATCTATAAGCATTCAGGGTATCCGTGTCTATAGCACACACTGTGGTTGATAGAATGCTCCAATCATATATTTTTACCAAGTGGATGGTTTTATTCCAGTTTTGCCTCCAACTGAAGAATCTACCTAAAGAAAGAGGCCAAAGAACATGATAGGAAAGTTAGCATCACTATAGAGAAGAATCCATAATCAAACTAGATAAGATAATACACAATTCAAGTCACATATAATTGATTATAGAAAAGAGAAAAAACTCATAGAACCTGTGCCATAACAGTCGTAGGAATCTGAATAAAATTAACTCCACGGAGGTAGGAAGCGGCGGCATATCCACACATGTCACCTATGACTCCACCACGAGAGCTTACTCTAATGTGCCAGCCACGATCCAGCCTTGATTCGATGGCTTTATCAAAGACTTTCATAAGAGAGTCCTGAAATAGCATATTGACAACGCCACATAAACCTTTATGATAAAATGTTTCTCTTGAAACTCATATTCTTGAAAACCCAAAGTCAGCTTACCATGTTTTTTAAATTGCTCACTATCTGGCAAAATGACACTTTCTACAGTAAACATTAGGGTTTCCATCTGTCAAAGCGCTTATAGTTTTATCAAGATATAGAGGGGCAATGTAGTGTTGTAATCATAAGGACTCTCTTCCCATGAATATGTCTACAAATAAGATGGGAGGAAATTAAAATGAAATTCACAAGAAGTCACAAACGAATATAAAGACGAATACACACACACACATCCGGAAAAAGTTTAAATAAAACTGAAAACAACTCCATGTTAGGCCAAAATGCTATCATGACCGATCAAATTGGTTTCTTAATTTCTTTTTACAAGTAAATACAACCAATCAACAAGCAAATGAAACCAAAACTCTGAGATTTTCGTATTTCTTTCTGAAACCTTATAAATCAATATCCACATAAATCAGCAAATGAAACCATAACCTTGAGCAACCCGGACTAGCACAATCCAATCTTATTTGGTCCTCAACCAGTCTGGGCCTCTGTTATAGGGAAAGTGAGGCTCAACGTGACTGGCAACAGTAACATTCATTCACCTCACCGCCTTCTTATTTTGTTGTTTTCTGTGTCCATTTATACTTGGTCATTTTCTAATACAGAAAATAAAACCTTGCTGTAAATAACATCCTAGTGATTTGCTGTTTCGATGTCAATAAGTTGATTTAATACATCTCATGTTGCAAAAATGGCAGATTAATCCACTGTGACGCACTTCAAACCACAGCTTGTAATGGACTATGTTTTCGTGAAAATCATTGATTCAAATGGAGGTGGTTTGTGTAGAAATTCATAATGTTCGTTTATATGCACCTTCACCAACTAATCTTTATATGCACCATGTAATAACACTTTTTGAGCGCATTGTTATTTGTTTACATACAAAGAAGACTATTAATAAGTCAAGTTAACCCATCATTTATAACTTCTTTTTTGATAGATAACTCATCCTTTATACCTGGTGTTGCATGTGAACTTTACCAATCTCTGCTCAGGTTATGTAACATAGTTGCAGAATGTGATAGAAGGCTTACAGGAAATCTTAATATTCATGAGTTCTGATAAACTAGTATATTGTGAAGATAAATCTAGTTTGATAACTCCATTAAGACATAGCTCAAATTCCATTGGAACCAAACTGTACGAACAGAAAAGGAAGAAACCTTAGGAGGTACTGAAATCATTGCTCAGCTTGTAGACCCTTCTCTCCCTGGTTTATTTGTTAAATGGGGTGTTGCATGTGCCAGGAGTACAAAAATGATGGTGAGCAGTTGCTGTCACACTGTAAAGTGGCCTTAGAGTTCTGGGTGGTAGTTCTCTTAGTTTGACATCAATGGAGAGCATCCATAGACAGTGTAGGAGGCTATGGCAAGTTGAAGGACTAGGGGGGTGGGAAAGCATAACGGAAGACTAGTCCACTATGCCATTTTGGTCTATGTGAAACGAAAGGAATGGGAGGATATTTCAAAGCAACAAGAGAAGCTTAAATAACACCTTTTGTATAATTTATACTTTGGTGTGAAGAAAGAATGCAATTTAGTATAGATGGTCGTATGGGGTTGATAGGAGATCAAGATTAGCCTATATTTCCACTTTGTGCTCTTTTTCTTTTTCCTGTAATCTTGGTCAATTAATGAAAGGATATTTCACTTATCAAAAAAAGAAAGTCCTGCACACTCAACCACTACAACCAAAAGAGGATTTCCCTCTTTACAGCATATGAGAACTAAAAGATATAGGCAAATGGCAATGATGAGCTAACTCCTAAAAGCATACATGGTATACATGGAACTTTAGAATAGAGGCAGACATATGACCTATCCTCTAACCACCCAGGATATCATGAAAATGATAATTGAGAACGTCGAAGAAACCCTGTTATTTTGCCTTCAGAAACAATCAAATATTTGTATTTCGCGCTCTATCCCAATTCGCCAGGTATATTTTCTTTCCTGCAGATGTTGAGAGTTCTTCTTTCCCCCCACACGGGCTTTACAGGGAAAGACTTAAGTTCCTACTCTACTTAACATCGTCCACGTATTTATTGAAGTAGTTCTGTTCTCTCTGTCAGTCAAACTGATACTAAAGAATGCAAAAGCTTTCCTTTCATTATTAAAAACGAATGCCTGTTGAGTAAAAATTTAAGCAATGAGGAGATTTACGAAATTGATGGCACAAGTAAGGTACCTCGAAGGAGGTCGGGCTGATCGAGAAGTCCAGACCCAATATAAATCGGGTAGCTCCGATTACCCAGATCCACTTCAACAACTGTGGGAGCCTGAGAACTCGCTTTACTCGACGACTGATCCATGACCTCGTAAGGTGAAGTCGCCAACACCTCAATCGTGTGGGCATTCGACTTCAGCCCACACCTGGAAGAAGGTAAAGAGCTGAGCAGGGAAACGTGCACGTGGATGTCACGCGGAATTGCTCTGGATTGGTGGAGTTGGTGGGCCGAATTGGTGAAAGATAAAGCTTGTTTTGGTAGAAAGATGACGCCATGGAAGGTGTGGCGGAGGGAGAGGAGAAAATTGTGGCGTCGACGATTTGTGGATGGTCGGTAGTTATGGGACTTTCATTTCATAGTGTTATAAGATTAAAAAGATTGTTTAGGTGGGAATTGAAGTGATGGAGGGCGTGGTAATGGGTGGAAATTGGGGAAATGCTTTTCTTGGTACAAGTGTTTCCTCATATTTAAAATATTTTTAAGTTGTTAAAATTTATTTTATAAATAAAGCTGAAGTATGTGCTGCTTGATAAAAGTTGTCAAACTTAAAAAAAAGCATTGATTTGTTTAGTACGAAGTGTTGTTAAACATTTATTTTGGGTCAAATAACTCGAAATGCTCTTAAAGTTGTTAACACTATAAAAAATAAATTACTATGATATTTTTATTTCTAATTTTTATTTATTTATTTTTAATATAAAATAATTATTTTAAAATAACTTTTAACTTTTTTTAAGCACTTCTTGATTTAGCCAAACACTCCAAAAAGCTAAAAATTACTAATAAGTTGGTTTAAGCAACTTATAAGCTTAACCAAACAGGCTCTTAGTCCATTTACCGTTTTAGAAAAAACAAAAATACAACGGGAGAATACACAAATAACCCTTTTACTAGGGGTGTTCACGATTCGGTAAAAAATCAAACCAAATCGCAAATCAAATAAAACCGATGAAAAAAACTGACATTTGGTTTGGATTGGTTTTAAATTTTAAAAACCGATAATAGTTGGTTTGGTTTTGATTTTACTTAAAAAGCCTGAAGAAATAACCAAACCGAACCGATAAATTTTAT
>JACEIK010002707.1:16446-37572 GCA_018107945.1 Datura stramonium
TAAAGTTTATTGACACTTGATTAGATTGATACCTTAGTCCAGTCCATGTGGGATCGATACTTGGCTTACTTGAGCCATTTTACTACTTGTTCGACCACGTGCACTTGCGTGTAGTCATCCAGACACCCGAACAATTTCCCAAAGAAAGATTGAAGAAAACTTGAAGAACTCTAACTTGATCACCTCCTAAACCCATTCAATATGCATACATGGATGTGAATGAGCCTAGGATAGATTTTTTCCTCGTAAAACACTGCATTTCGAGCCTTAAATGATGTGGTTTAGGACCCTTTGACTTAGGAATGATGAAAATACCCTTAATAGATTTTTTGAAAATTCTGCACCGTCAGTGACCACGGGAGATCCTACGGGTCGTATTAGGATACCACGACTCATGGTATCCGTCCATTACATCCACTACCAAATCTTAACTTGTCAGATTCTAATACCACGACTCAATAGGATGAGTTGTTGCATCAGAAGACGGTCCGTTGGATCCTCCCGTTATTCCCCCTGACGACCTGTGATCTTAGGCGTATTTATACGCCCAAATGTCGTATTTTCAACTATATAGGATCCTAGTTGAGGATAATACTGATGTATTCATGCATGTTTTGAGTTAATTATGCTTGTGGACTAATGAATGCGATGTGACTATTTGTAGGTGGAAAAGACAATAATTTCAGCTTGATGTTGCGGAGGACACTCGGAGTTGAAGTATGGGTATTTCAGAGAGCTTAAAAACTGATTTGGGAATTCACCCCAGTGTCACGTTGAGGATTGTTAGTGTTTAACAATGAGGCACAATGCTTGGGCAGAAGAAGAAATTTATTAACTTTTGAAGGCACAAGACAGTGCAGGACCACGTTTGGTCCATGTCACGGAGGAATAATGGCGCATTCAACTCCGTGACACGGAGCAATGGCTTCCAAGTTTTCGACACTTCTAGTGCACCTCCTCGACAGCCCCGTGTCACAGAGTGATTTCTCCGTGATGAACTCCATGCCACAGAGCTAGTTTTTCACTTTGTAATTTTTCATCTGTATAAATAGAACACTTAGATTTTTATTTTTCATTATCTGAACTATTGGAAGAACATGGGAAACGACAGTTGAGCTGAAGAAAATTCTAGGGTTCTTTCTCTTCTCTTTTCTTGTAAATTTCAATTGTTCCTATGTTATAAACTTTTTTAGAGATGTTTAATCAATGAATGATCGACTAAAATTCACCTCATTCTGAGGTTAAGGCTATTTGCATGATTGTATAATTTTGTTTTATTTTCAGCTGAATGTTCTTCTATCATGAATGGTTGTTCTTCTATTCCCTCTTTTGGTATTTTAGTTTTTGGCCGAAATTAAGATAAATTTATAACCTTAATTTGACTCTGAAAGGAGAATTATTAGGGTAGAACGAGGAATAGGGGAATATGTTCTTATCTTTGCAGTAAATTGAAGGTAAGATTCGCGTGTAGGATAGCAGTATACCTGCAACGCCATATTCTGTTAACAAAGGGAACAAATTCTACTAGGCCTAAGATGAGTTATTGCATAAAAAATTAATATGTAGTTGCAAGGGTCAAAATTAGGCAATTGGCTAGAAGTTCAGAAGACCATAGTCAGACTTTAAGTCTCCCAACCATCAACCCGATAGAGAAGGTAGCTAAAGAAAAATATAAGTTATACATGATTGCATCCCATGCCTTAACCTTAGACTATTCTTGGTATTGTTTTAATCAACTTTCTTAGCTTCATTTAGTATTACTTTCTATATTGTTATTTATCAAACTCTTAATCATCGTGTTACTTACACACTTGCGTAGAATAATTGTGAATACTAAAATAGGAAAAATCACTGAGTCATAGTTCCTGTGGGTTCGATATCCGGCTTGAAAGAGCCACTATATTACTTGTACGACCACGTGCACTTGCGTGTATTTGGATGACACCAAGTTTTTGGCGCCGTTGCCGGGTACTGGTGAAATTAGTGAAATTTTTGAGTTTTAGTTTTGCAAGTGTTGACAACTTGATCTTAGTTGCTACACTTGTAGGTACAGGGCAATTTCTGAAAGCTGGCAAGGAATAAAGAATTGGTGGACCCATTTTTGGAGCCTGAAAGATAGTTTCATTTGCAAAGGAGAGAAGCTCTTCAAAAAAAAGTTGCAGTTGGCAGAGAGAAATTATGGAACAGCAACAACATCCACCAGTTGGGCAAGTAGAGTTGTTGCCCGAAGCAATGGCAGCAAGATCAGTACGCAAGGTGGCAATCCCACACGCGAACAATATTACCTCTAGCATCCGCAGGCCGGAGGCAAGAGGTAGATTTGAGTGAAATATAATATGGTGCAACTCTTGCATACCAACAGACAATTCACAGGTCTCTCCCATGAAGACTTGCAACAGCACCTACAAAATTTTCTAGAGATCAGTGATACATACATACCCATAGGGGTATCATCAGATTATGAGAGGCTTACATTGTTCCCGTTTTCCTTGCTAGGGGAAGCGAAGTGGTGGCTGAAAGCTGAACCACCTAACTCTATAACCACATGGGATGATTTGGAAAGGAAATTTTTTATCAGGTTCTTTCCTTCGGGGAAGACAACAAGGCTTAGAAGTCAGATTCTAAGTTTCAAGCAAAGAGATGGTGAGAACCTGTACCAAGCATGGGAGAGGTTCAAGTCTATGTTGAGAGATTGTACTCACCATCACCAGTCAAATGATGTGTTGGTGCACACTTTCATAGAAGGCTTGAAGCCTCACAACAAAATCCTGTTAGACTTTGCAGCTGGTGGGTAAGCCTTGGCAAAGACTTATGAGGAACTGTATACACTGCTGAACCAGATCTCGCAAGGCAACCCAGAATGGAATGCTGACACACCTAGAGGTATGATAAAGAAAGTGGCAGGTGTCTTGGAGGTAGACGGACTCACAGCTATTGCTGCACAGATAACTGCATTACAGAATCAGATGAACACTCATTTCAGTAACATGAGCTTTGGGCAGCCGCAAGCTCCAGTCAATGCAGTCCAGCAAGTATGGTGTGATGTTTGTGGTAGCAGTGATCACTCAACTTAGACATGTGGTGCCAACCCAGACTCAGTTTATTTTGTTGGGAATTCGTAGAGGAGCAATAATCAGCATTATGACAATAATTACACCCCAACTGGAGGAACCATCCAAATTTTTCTTAGGGTGGTAGTAGTCACCAAGGCCAAAGTTCGAATCAAGGCCCACACAGAAATCAGGGGGCACACCAGAATTTCCAGCCCAATTCATAGGGAATAATGCGCCTACTCAGTCCAGCAACATTGAGGATATGTTAAAGACCATTATAGCCAACCAAGCACAGATGGCAGTTGACCAAGTAAAATTGACAACTGACATGAAAAATCAACAGTGGGCTACAAAGGCTTTGGAGATTTAGCTGGGACAGCTAGCTGGAGCACAGAATACTCGACCCCGGGGTGGGTTGCCAAGTGATATAGACACTAACCTTAAGTAGGTAGATGCTATCACCACCAGGAGTGGTAAACAACTGAAGGAGTTGGTGCCAGAAAAGCCAGCATAAAAACCTGAAATTATAGAAGAGGAGGCCAAGGACAATGATAAAGAAGTGGGGAGTGGAAATTCAACAGGAGCTATGAAGTCACCACCACCACCCCCATTCCCTCAGAGATTGAGGAAGTATAAGGAAGAAGCATGCTTCCAAAAATTTATGGAAGTATTAAAGCAGGTACACATTAATCTTCCATTGGTGGAAGTTTTGTAGGGTATTCCTAAGTATGCCAAGTATATAAAAGATATTATGGAGAACAAGAGCAGACTGATGGAGTATGCCACAGTTGCACTTACTGAGGGTGCACTTCTCAGATACAAAATAGATTGCCTACAAATCTCAAAGATCTGGGAAGTTTTACTATCTAGATCACCATTGGGCAGTCCATTAGAGCCCGTAGTTTATGTGATCTGAGGGCGAGAATTAATTTGATGCCCACCTCTATATTCAAGAAGTTGGGTCTAGGTAGTACAAGACCCACCACTGTGATTTTGCAGCTAGCTGATCACTCATTGGCGAGGCCAGATGGAATTGTGGAAGATGTGCTAATGCAAGTGGGATCCATTATTTTTTCGGTGGATTTCATAATCCTTGACTTTGAGCTAGACTCAAAAGTCCCATATATTTTGGGACATCCCTTTTTGGCAATCGAACGAGCTTTAATAGATGTAGCTGTAGGGTAGGTAACTATGAGAGCCCATGATAAGGTGGAAGTATTTGATGTCTACAAAACCATGAAGCTACCTGCTATTTATGAAGAGTTGTCAGCCATTACTGTTATTGACCAAGAGTCCCACTTCAGCTTATTAGCCCAAATGATCACTTGGAAAGAGCGTTGGTGGGACATGATCAGTTCGGGAATGTTGCAACTTATGAAATGATACAAGCTTTGGATGAGGCCAAAATGTTCTTTCGAAAGCAGGAGTTCGAATCCCTACAGAGATCCTTAGAGCCTCCATCCAAGCCATCAATAGAGGAGGCCCCTAAACTGGAGCTGAGAGCATTGCCTCCACACCTCCAGTATGCATTTTTGGGAGAAACTGATACATTTCTGGCCATTATTTCTTTAGGACTAAAAGATTCACAGGTTCAAGAAGCATTGGTGGTCTTGAAAAAGAGAAAGCGGGCCATAGGATGGAAAATGTCAGACATCCGCGTAATTAGTCCAGCCTTCTGCATGCACAAGATATTAATGGAGGAAGGATCCAAGTCGATTGTGCAACGTCAAAGGAGGGTGAACCTAGTGATGAAATATGTAGTAAGGAAGGAGGTACTTAAGTGGCTAGATGCAGGAGTGGTATATCCGATCTCTGACAGTGAGTGGGTCAGCTCGGTTTAGTGTGTTCCAAAGAAAGGGGGCATGAAAGTTATCACTAATGAGAATAACGAGTTGATTCCTACTCTCACGGTCACAGGTTGGAGGATTTGCATGGATTACAGAAAATTAAATGAGGCCACCAGAAAAGATCACTACCCCATTCCATTTATTGACCAAATGTTGGACAGACTTGCGGGCCAGGAGTATTATTGCTTTATGGACAGTTATTCTGGCTATAATCAAATAGCCATAGCCCTAGAAGATTAGGAGAAGACCAAATTTACCTATCCATATGGGACATACTCCTTCAAGCATATGCCATTTTGGCTATGCAATGCACCAACCACCTAGTTAACCGATAGTCCAAAATCATGAATATAAAGTAAGCATTCGACATGAGAGTAAGGACACCATGCTAAAATTATGATCGTGAGATAATCATAAACATGAGTTATCCATCACAAGCTGAAGCATAATGACCCAAGGTTTTGAAAGTAAAATCATGTAGTTTAACATGTCTGAAAACATAAGTAAGAGCTCATAATTTGATCAATAGGTCAATTATACCATAAAATATGATATCATAAATTGTGTATGTAAAAAATTTAAATATGAGGTATAGTGGGAGGCTTCATCATAATCGGCACCATCATGAATGAGCACATGATGCACCACCTATCTCTCTCATGTGGGCAGAGCCGTCCTAAGCCTTACTAGGGCAAAGAACGATAAAGGCGTGATATCACTCGTGAGATTCCTCGGACTGGGGAAAACACTCTCTAGCGAGGACCCAAATATGAATATATACCTACGGTGGCACATAGTTCTGAGATCTGGGTGCGCTAAATGCCAGCCTACTCGATGCTAGATACTACTCCCAAAACATGCATATTCTTCATAGTCATAATCATGAATGGGTCACTTGATTACTTGTTCTATGATCTGGTGTAAGTTTTTCCTGTTTTCTCCGTTTCAGTCCTTGGATCTGATCTTAGGGACTTTTGGGGTGTTACAAACATAGGTCTTAAGCTCTCAAGAAAGTTGGGGTAATTCATCTTTAACCATTGAATTCTCAAGCAATAGACAAGGATTCATTAGTCCAGGTATGTGGGATCATCAATAAGGGTTTTCTTTCACTCTTATTACCAAAACTCAAGCTTTAAACTATATTTTAGTATGACTCCTCGAACTCATGATTTCTAGGGCTAACATCTCTTTGTGCAAAAAGAATAGATTTTCGTATGTTATGTTTCCCAAATGGTTTTCACATGTATTTTACAACTATGTATGGGTTCAATTCTTTGAAAAACCGCTAGGTATGTTTATACTCAGAACTTGGCATGATTTCCTCGGTTTAAGTATATTTTCGGTATAATCCATCACATTATGCTCTTATGATTTCAAAACCAGTATAGCTTGCATGACTAGTTCAGCATCTCAAACATTTATGAAAACAACATGGTTTTATCTAGTCTATGCAAATTTTTCAGACCACGGTTATAATTATAAGCATGTATATAGTTTTGAAAATAGTATTTAACATCGAGCGGATGTGGGTTCAGATAACCCAAGTCCAAAACTATGTGCGATAGTAGGATAAGGGGGGTTCTCACCAATTGAGAGTGTCTTCCCTGACCGAAAGGGCTCATGAGTGAATTCATGCCAGTTATGGTTCATACCTTTGGTAAGGTATGAACACCCTTCCAACTAGGGTAATTGTAACACCCCCAAAATTCGTAAGACTAGACCCCAGATGTAAACTTAACCATTCAAAAAACTCTGAAAAAGGTCCTCAGTACGAGCCTCAGTACCACTCATAGAATCCTAGCACGAGTCGTACTAGGACTCGTAGCTAGAGGATTAGAGAAACAACAAGTGTAGCCAGGAAACCATGACTGCATGTCACATTTCATACTATGGATCGTACTGATCAGTTGTGAGATGAGCTTAGGGAAGTGTTCAGGGAACTTTTGGGAAAACCACGAGCCATGGTACGACCCATGATAGGATTGTACGGTTCATGGTAGGCTCCCTTGGAGTTTAACTTCAGAGTATGGTTTTGGTCAGGGACCCTAACTACGATTGTCTGTACAGATCGTATAATCCTAGTACGACTTGTAGGTTGGGTCGTACCACTGGACAGGCAAATTTTTAAAACGATTACGCAGGGGCATTTTTTTTAAAATCTTAAGCTGTTAACTCCTAACTATGTCGTTTTAGGGTAATTGGCAGGGGATTAAGGGGAGTTAGTTGATTCTTCTCCCTCATTTATCACTTAGCCTCTCAAGAACAATACGTAAAAGCTCAGGAACTCTTCCAAGCAAGAACTAGGGTTCTTTCTACAACTTCAAAAATTCAAGCTTCTTCTCAGAGGTTTTCTTGTACAGGTACGTGGGACTTCAATAAGGATTTTCTTTCTCCTTTGTATCCCAAGATTTTCAGTAAACCCTAGCTTTGAAGTTTTCTAAAAAATCATGACCTAGGGTTTTCTTCTAATTGTTTAATTTCCCTATATTTTCAATGTTTTAAACCTTCCATGACTATTATTATCTGAAATTCATGTCTTTGTTTCATTTCTACAGTATGCTTTCCTAGCCCTGATCTTTAGCATGATTTTGGAATAACACTTGCATGATTTAGAATTCGGTCAGAAATGTTGTATTATCATGATTCTATCTCTTGAATATGAATTTTAGCATAAATACTTTAATAAAAGTCTATATTTTTAGATTATAAGTATGCTTAGTATTTTCAAAAATATGACTTATCAGATATCAGTATTTTAGCTTAGCAGTATTTTGGCTATCAGTTTATCAGGTCCTTTAGACTTGTAAGACATTTTTAGGTAAATAGTTCTGACTTAGTATTAGGACACTAGTCTTGAGCTAATAAGTACATTTTGTGTGTTTGTGTGTATTAATTATGTCTTTATGTTCCTAGAACTACATGCCACCGTAGGTTTTAGACCGAATGGATTTTTCAGTTTGTGATAACACAGTCCAGTCACTATACCAAAAGGGAGTAAACATTGAACTCCACATTTAGCTCACGTAGTTATATGTCCATTAACAGACTCTCCCACTTTAGTTTAATCTCAGTTCTTAGTTTTCAGTATATGCGCATGACCCTTAAAACAGTTTTACTAGCATGTGTAGTATTTTAAAGCTTTCATACTACCTTCGATACTTATACATTCAGATAGGGTCATTGCATCTTAGTTCAGTCATATTGTCAGATTTTTATTAGCATGCGTATTATTTCAATTGTATAACTCACATGCACAGTACATTCAAAGTACTGACCGCATACTCTCTATATGTTATATCTTTTTATGATATAGGCTCAAGAACCCAGAATCAGCAATGTGGTTAGTCTCCTTCCGGCAATATAACAGCTTGACAATGATGAGTCCTCATCTTTCGAGGACCAGAGACTCTTTATTTAAGTTATTGTTATCTTCAGTTTTCAGACTTTAGAGTTAATTGGGGGGCTTGTCCCAACATCTCATCAATTATTAGAAGGCTTTCAGACAGAGGTGTTCAGTTACAACTTGACTTCTCAGTTTTGTTGGAAATTTCAGTATCTTATCAGATTTCATCTTTACTTAAAAAAGAATGTTTTCATTTCCCAATAACTTCCAAATAAGATTTCTCATAAATTGCAGTATGTTAGAAATGTTCTATGTCATGGGTTAGCTTACATCCACTTGTGGATCTAGGAAACCATGTCGCGTTTAGGGTGTAGACTCGGATCATGATAGTTACAGGTTGGGCTCCATGACTCTCACTTGGAGCATGTCAATTATGAGAATCTCCCCCCCATATATACATGCTAGAAAAGGCCCGGGAAAAGACCGAACGAGAAACCTGTCGAACNTATGAGAATCTCCCCCCCATATATATATATATTTATTTATTTATAGTAGTTTTACATGGCCTATAGTTTCAGTATGTCAACTTACTTTATGACTTACAGATAAGTTCAGCTCTATATATATGATTTACTTTTGGGTCATTGTGCGCCAGCTTATGTTATTCCTGAACCTGTTACTTACTAATCATGATTTCAATTCTTTGTAGCATGTTTCCTATTTCATTCACATTTTACTTACTTTACATACTTAGTGCATTCAAAGTACTCATCACATACTTTTTGTGCTATATCATTTTATAATATAGGCTAGGTGCTCAGACTTAGCCCTGTAATTAGACTTGTTCCAGTACCCGATCAGCTATATTATTGGTGATTCCTCATCATCCAAGGAAGAAAGTTGGATCATACTTTCTTTATTATTCAGTTTCAATATTTAGAACTATTTGGGGACCTGTCCCTTTAGCTCGTCAGTTTAGAAGCTTTCAGACATAGATAGATATTCAGCTCAATTAGTTGTTATTTCTTTTTCAGATTCAAACATTTATCCTTAAATTCAGATTTTATCCAGTTATGTGATTGTGTATCATATTATCTTCCACTCAGTAATGTCTATTATTTCAATATACGTTAGTTTCATGCTAGTACAATGGGTTAGCTTGGTTCCACTTGTGGTTCTAAGTCCCATGCGGCTTCTAAGGTCTAGACTCGAGTTGTGACAAATGTGGTATCAAACCATTAGGTTTAAGGTGTCCTAGGGTGTCTAAAAGCCTTGTTAAGTAGAGTCTTTTTATGGGTATGAAGTGCGCCACACTTATGAGGAAGAGGTTGTGAAACATTCTTAGGAAAACTTTCCTTCTTTTATTTAGTATCATGCGATAGTTACCAACTCTATTTACCCTTCTAACTCGTTCTCTATACGCTTATAGAAAATTCCTACCTGAAGAGCCAACAGATGAAGGAATGGAAACCAGCCAACACCACCAACGCCCATAGAGCCCATGAATGATTAGGTCATAAATGCAGAATTCAGGGTTATTTTTCAGATGTTGGCAGAGGCCATGACCATTCAAGTTAACCAGCAAGCAGTCACACCTATGAATCCTTTTGAAAATACAATAGCCACTAGGGTTCGAGACTTCACTAGGATGAACCGCCTAAGTTCTACGAGTTGAAGGTGGATGAGGATCCACAAGATTTCATAGATGATATTTAGAAGATCACTCAAATCATGGGTATCACTGGGACTGAAAGTGCAAATCTGACCTCCTATCAATTAAAGGAGGTAGCACACCTATAGTTCAAGCAATGGAAAAAAGTCATCATGAGGGTGCGACTCTAGTTGAGTTGGATGAATTCCTAACAGCCTTTCTGGACAGGTTCTTTCCTCGCGAGTTGAGGGAGGTAAAGGTTGAAGAGTTCATTAACCTGAAGTAGAATTCTCTATCAATTAAGGAGTATTTTCTTAATTTTACTCAACTATCTAAGTAGGCTCCAAAGATGGTTGTTGAGCCGAGGACTCGAATGAGTGAGTTTACTTTAGGTGTCTCGGATTTGGTGGTCAAGGAGTGTAAGACCGCTATGCTCATTAGGGACATAAATATCTCCCGACTTATGATCCATGCTCAGTAGATTGAGGAAGAGAAGCTGAAGGAAAAAGAAAGGGAGAGTAAGAGATGCAGAACAGGAAATTTTGAGCTCTCTCAGCCAAAGTCAGGTGGAGAAAATCACTCTCCCATCAGAGCTCATTAGCTCCAGCACCTTCATCAGCTAGTGCCCTATCTCTTATATCCAGAGGGGAAAAGAGGGGTAGAGCACCAGACTCTAGGTCCCAAGGGAACATGTTCATAGGCTGTACCTTCCGAGTTTACAAGAAGTACAGAAGGAAACACCCTGGGGAATGTTTGATTGGCAAGGATGTTTGCTTTGGGTGTGATAAGCCCAGTCACAGACTTCGAGAATGTCCATCATCCAAGTAGGGTGATATCAATGGTCGTACCCAAACTACCTCTTCAGCAGATCCAGCAACTCGCCTAACCCAGTAGGGTACCTTTTCTAATTTGGGTGGCGAACAACGTCATAATCAGTTCTATGTGCTCTCATCGTGCCAGGATCAGGAGAACTCGCCAGATGTGGTCATGGGTATGTTACTAGTCATTCATACTAATGTATATTTGTTTTTAGATCCAGGGGACACATTATCCTTCGTGACCCTATATTTTGCAATAAATTTCACTTTCAGTCCCGAATGCCTCTCAATACCCTTCTCAATCTCCACTCCTATCTATGGGTCTGTCATAGAAAGAAGAGTATACAGAAATTGCCTAGTTTCAGTTTTCCAAATAATCACTAGCTTATTTAATAGATTAGAGATGACCGACTTTGATTTAATTTTTGGAATGGATTGATTATATTCCTGTTATGCCTCAGTCAACTATAGAATCAGATTAGTAGAATTTCGGTGTCTAGGTGAACCCATCATAGAGTGGAAGGGTAGTTCCATTGTGCCTATAGGTCATTTTCATTCTTACCTTAAGGAAAGAAAGATAATTTCCAAGGGTTGCATATATTATCTAGTTCAGGTGAGGGATTCTAAGTCCAAAACCCCAGCTCTCTAGTCAGTCCTAGTTGTTTTTGAATTTGCAGAAGTGTTTTCAGAGGATCTTCCTGGAGTCCCTCCCGAGCGGGAGATCGACTTTGTGATAGACCTCCTTCCAATACACAACAAATATCCATCTCTCCTTATAGGATGGCTCCAACTGAGCTTAAGGAGTTGAAGGAATAGTTAAAGGACCTTCTAGATAAGCGTTTTATCAGGCCCAATATTTCCTCATGGGGTGCTCCAGTCCTTTTTGTGTGTAAGAAGACAGTTCTCTCAAAATGTGCATCAATTACTGTCAGCTGAACAAAGTCACAATTAAGAATAAGTATTCCATTCCCAGGATTAATGACTTGTTTGATTAGCTTTAAGGCCCTAGTTAATTCTTCAAAATAGACCTCAGATCCGGCTACCATCAGCTTAGAGTCCGAGAGTGTGACATTTCAAAAACAGACTTGAAGACTCGATATGGTCACTTCGAATTTGTAGTTATGTCTTTTGGACTAGCAAACACTCCGCAGCTTTAATGGATTTAATGAATAGGGTATTCAAGTAGTACTTGGATATATTTGTCATTGTCTTCATAGAAGACATCCTTATCTACTCTCGGAGTGAGGAGGAGCATGCTGGTCATTTGAGAATTTTGTTGCAAACTCTTAAGGACCGTCAGTTATTTGCAAAGTTCAGCAAGTGTGAGTTTTGGCTGAAGTCAACTACATTTCTTGGACATATGGTGTCTAGTAAGGGTGTACATGTAGACTCTTGAAAGATAGAAGTGGTGACGAACTGTCCTAGACCCATCATTCCCTCAGACATAAGAAGCTTTTTAGGTTTAGTTTGTTATTACAAGAGGTTTGTAGAAGAGTTTTCATCTTTTGCTTCTCGAAGCTGGTTGACTCAAAAAAAGCTCAAGTTTCAATGGTCCAATGCTTGTGAGAAGAGCTTTCAGAAGTTAAAGACTCGACTCACTTCTGCTCCAATTTTGACCCTACCATAGGGTACAGATGGTTTTATAGTATATTGTGATGCCTCCAGAGTCGTCCTTGGGTATGTGTTGATGCAGCACGGTAAGGTTATCGTGTATACTTCTAGACAACTTAAAGTCTATGAAAAGAATTATCCAACTCATGACATTGAGCTAGCAACAATAGTTTTTGCCTTAAATAATTGGAGACATTATTTGTATGGTGTTGATGTTNCATATTTACGCACTTATTTACCATATTTTTCCTATACTTAGCTATGTTTTGAAAATAAATAATGTGTGATTGTCTTGGTTTTATATGATATTTGTGAAAAAAGAGCTAACACATATGATTAAATATTTACAGGATGAAAAGTGATAGATTTTGACTCATTTGGCCTTAAGAAGCAAGTGTTGCTAAACCGAACTTGAAAAGACAAGATCAAAGGCTAAAATAGAGGCTGGCATAGTGCTGGCAAGGCAACGCATAAAGGCCCCCCATCATGTAGGGCAGTCCACCGCACCAAGTTCCGCGTCGTGGAGCTAAATTGTCGCAAGGAGTCTGGCGCTGCAGACTGTGACCTCCACATTAGGCCACGCTATGCAGACCAATGTAATCTGGCTCATGTCTTGCAAATTATGATCCCAGTCAAACTAGGAGAGATGCAGACTTAGTCTACTACTATAAATATCCTTGGATTTTTTAGTCATTTACAAATAATTCACGCACATTAACGCATTATACACGATTGATTACCATGATTGAGGCATATTGTAAGTGTGGAACACATTATTCCATACAATTGTTGAAGAGAAACATTAAGTTCTTATGATTCTATTTTTCTTTTCAAGATTTGTCAAATGATTTCATCGTATTGTAAGTGATCATCATAACTTCCTATATATATTATTTTATTATTTCTTCAAACATGAGAGGCTAAATTCTTTAGCTAAATTTGTGGGAACCATGATGGATTAATGAATGTAGGCAAAAATAATAGTGATTCTTGAATAGTGAAATTGAGTGTATTGTTATTCTCTTTATATTTTAATTAGTTTTAGCGGTTGCAAACGTTGAAACATGCCTGTATCATCAACTTGCTTGACCAAAGTGGTTGAAGTTAGGAAAAGTGAATAAAAATGGAAATTTGAGGCTACCAATCCTCATCTAATTGACTTGAGCTCTAACCGAAGATTGTTAGTCCAAGACATATGACAAGGGAAAAATATGACCACCTAAAGTCCCAGAGGATTTAGAGAGAAATTCATCTATGCAGGTCGAGAAATATTAGATGAACATAATCTTCAGTCTTTCATGAAATTCACTAGGATAGGTCACTAATAAACTAAGCCTACTATGTAATGAAATCATGGGGAAGACAATCCGAGTTTCATCTAATATATTTGGTGCAAACAAAATCTTAGCTTAAAGCACTTATTTTTATTGCAAGCCTCCTATAAAATACTAACTACACCAATTTACTCACTGTTAACATATTATATCTCACCTATTCCCTATGAGATTGGCCCCAACCTTGTTGGGTTACTATATTTGATAGCGAACACTTTATATTTCATTGAAAGGTATAATTTTGGCGTGATCAAATTTTGGCATCGTTGCCGGGGAGTACGGTTCAGAAATAGTTAATTAGTGTTTAAATTCTTCTTGTAGTCTTTATTTCATGATTTATTACTTTTATTGTTGTTCTTAAGTTATCATAACACATGGCAGACAACACCGAACTATTCAACCTTCCCTTTTGGGAAGGATTAACGGGGGAATAGCAAGCCAAAGCTTTGTAAAGGATCGAATAGGCTCAGCGAATTCAAAAAGATAGGAGAACTGGTCTATACGAGGAAGAAATTGACCTAGAGGAGGTTGGTTTCATAGGGGAAATAGTACCCACCCCTCTACCAACAAACGCTAAGTTTGACATCACTAACGCTATGATACAATTGCTAATCATGAAGGGGTTATTCAATGGATTGACTGGTGAAGATCCCAACTAGAACATGATAAATTTCACCAGAAATTTCAAAGCTTATTGATTGCAAGGGGTAACGTAAGAGGCTATCAAGCTCAGATTGCTTCACTTCTCCCTCACAGGAAAAGCCACGCTATGGTTGAACGAGCTTTCGGATGAGTCTATTACTACCATTGCAAATCTTACAAACAACCTTCTTGGTGAGGTTTTGCCCTCCATCATGGATGATTCAACTGATGGATGAGATAAATCACTTCAGATAGTTGGTGGGTGAAGCTTTGCATGAAGCTTGGCTCAGGTTCTAGAAAAAGCTAATGTGGTGCCTAAATCATAAGCTACCAGATGAAGTCCTTCGGAATATTCTATAGTTCACTCAGCATCATGAACAAATAGGTCACTGACAACATAGTTGAAGGCTCTATGATGGCACACACATTCATAGAGGCCAGCGAGATCCTAGATAAAATCACAAAAACCAACAGAGCCTGGCACACCAAGGAGTCTGAAGCTACAACTATCAACCACTCAAGGGGAATAACTGCAGAAGTGCAAAGGAAGGAGAGAGAGAGAGAGCATGATCAAGACATTCCACATATAAAAGCTCAAATGGGATTGATCACCAAGCACTTAACCTCTATGAATGCACAGAAGGTGCAAGCAGTTAATGGAAAGAACGAACACCCAGGTATGATGACTATTACCCCAATTATGAGGAGGCAAACTATGTTAATTATCAAATGAGGGATTACTGAGCATGTGCCTAAGTGTCTAGCTAAGACACCTGGTTGCATAGCCATGAAAATCAAGGTTAGAACTACTGTGGGGATAATATATATGATAGTTAGGCTACACTGGCGGAGAGAAAGGTAATTGGAGGAACAAAGATGGAATCACAAATGATAGAGGTAGTGCATATATACCACCAAGAAGCAGGAACCATCAATAAGTGACTCTAGAGATGACAAAATAGAAGTTATGCCTAACCAAGTCCTGACGATGCATGAGTCCACAGAATTTGGTATCGACAAAATGCGTGGAGAACTGTCAAGAATGGGCAAACTTGTAGATTCACACTCGACTTCTATCAAACAGTTGGAACGACAGATGGAAAAAATGTTAGCATTGTTAAATCAAAGGCATAAGAATACCTCTCTAGGAAACATACTACAAAGCTTTGGGGACGAGGATCAGTGCAAGACTGTAGCGATGAGTAATAGGAAAACTACTAGCGAAAATCTCATACCAGTCAAGGATACCAGTGAAAAAGAACCACTCCAGAATCAATGGAGGCAGTTGACAGCACAAAGGGAGGTGAATATGGCACAAAGCCTCTACACTGAGGTCCACAACACAGTGCAAGGCCTCCACTTTGAGGTCCGCAACACAGTGCAAAATCTCCACATAGAGGCTCACGATGCGGCACTAGAGCTCTACCCCGAGATCTGCAACATGGAAGGAATATCTAGAAATAATGATAAGCTCCTTGTTAGTTGAAAAGAGAGCAAAAAATATGAGGGGTCGCTGATGAAGGAGAAAGAGATAGAGGTGGATAAAGGAAAAGATAAAGAAAGCCAAAAATTATACAGGCTGATTTTGAGACCCCCTCTTCCTTTTCCCAATGTCTTTAAAAGAATTCCAAAGATGATAAATTTCACAAGTTTATTTGTATATTGAAATAGTTGTTTGTCAACATCCTATTGGTGGAAGCACTGGAACAATGCCGGGCTACACAAAATTCATAAAGGAATTGGTGACCAAAAAGAAGACAATTAGCTTTGATCCTGAGGACAATCTTCACCATTGCAGTGCAATAGCCTCACACTCTTTAGTGCAGAAGGAGGACCTCAGAGCTTTTATGATTCCCAGCACCATTAGAGCCTTAAATTTTGCCAAGGCATTATGCAATCTAGGAGAAAACATTAGTTTGATGCCTCTGGAAGTACATGAGCAATTGGGTTTGGGAGCCCCCCAGATTGACTATAATGTGGCTATTAATGGAAAACCAGATAGTAAAAAGGCTAGTGGGTATATTAATTGATGTGTTGGTCAAAGTGGAGAGACTTATCTTTTTGGAAAACTTCATTATACCGGACTGTGATGTTGATTTTGAAGTATCTATTATTTTGGGCCACCCATTTTTGGCCACAGGAAGAGCACTGGTGGATATGGAGACTGGAAAGATGAAATTTAGGATAAATAATGAGGAAGTAATATTTAACATTCGCAGGACAATGAAGTAGACGAATGATCTAAGTGCCATATCTGTGATAGATGTTATTGATGAAGCGGTCATAGAATTGATTGAAGAGGGTTGTATAACTGAAGTTTTGACATTAGTATTGATGAATTTACTGAGTAGGATGAGGCTGGGTTCAATGAGACAATGAATGCTATAGTGGGCAGGGGTCCCTAGTCGCATGCTCCTAAAAAGCTGGATCTTGACTTGAAAAATAGATCAATTCCCCCCGCCAAACCATCAATCGAAAAACCACTAGTGCTGGAACTCAAGTCACTCCCTGCTCATCTGTGGTATGTATTTCTTGGGCCTCAAAATATACTACTTGTAATAATATATACAAGACTGTTGGATTGGTGGGTGGAAGCATTAATCTCCATACTCAGAACTTACAAAAGGGTCATAGGATAGTCCATTGCTGATATCATTGGTATCCCACCTGGAATTTGCTCTTAATCTAAGAGGTTAAACGCGATAATGCAAAAGGTGGTGAAGAAAGAATTATCAAGTGGTTAGATGCAGGCGTGGTGTATCCAATCTCTGATAGTCAGTGTGTCAGCCTAGTGCAATGTGTGACAAAGAAAGGAGGTATGATAATAGTTCAAAATGAAAAGAATGAGCGGGTACCAACCAGAACCATGACTGGATGGAGAGTGTGTATGGATTACCAAAAATTAAATAGATTTACAGAAAAATATCACTTCCCAATGCCTTTTATGAACCAGATGATAGATAGGCTAGCTGGAAGAGCATACTACTGCTTCCTTGATGGTTAGTTAGGATATAACCAAATCTCTACCGCGCTAGAAGATTAGGAAAAGACAACATTCACCTATCCTTATGGTACATTCGCTTTCAAGCGGATGCCATTTGGGTTATGTAATGCACCAGCCATATTCCAGAGATGCATGATGTCCATATTTTCAGATATGGTGGAAGACACTATAGAGGTATTTATGAATAACTTTTTAGTGGTGGGTGACTCATTTGAATATTGTGGCCCACTTGGCAGTAGTATTGAAATGATGCGAAGAGACAGATTTAGTGCTAAATTGGGAAAAGTGTCAGTTCATGGTCACAGAAGGAATAGTGTTGGGACACAAAATCTCATAAAAAGGGATTGAGGTGGAAAAGCAAAAAATTGAAGTTATTTCAGAACTGTGACCTCCTATATCTGCAAACGAAATTCACAACTTTTTAGGACATGCTGGCTTCTACCGGCAAATTTATTAAAGATTTTTCAAAGATTGCTAACCTTTTATGCAGGTTGCTGGAGAAAGAAACAAAATTCATAATTGATGAAGCCTATATTAAAGCATTTGAGTGCTTAAAGGACAAACTTGTTGCTGCACCCATCATTGTGGTGCCGAATTAGAGAAAACACTTCAAAATTATGTGTGACGCTAGTGAGGTAGCTGTTCTTGGAGAAAGGCATGATAAGATATTTTGTCCCATATGCTATGCTAGTAAAGCTCTAAATGGAGCTCAAAAGAATTATACAATCACAGAACAAGAGTTTTTAGCTGTTGTATATGCTTTCGAGAAGTTTCGAGCCTATCTCCTTGGCACAAATGTAGTGGTTCACATAGACCATGCAAAAATTTGGTACCTTATGGCTAAAAATGATGCAAAACCATGGCTTATTAAGTGGGTATTACTACTATAGGAATTTGACTTCGAAGTGAAAGATAGAAAGGGCACCGAGAACCAAGTCATAGACCATCTATCCAGGCTGGATGAAGAAGGGAAGCTGAAAAATGAGATTGAGATAAATGACTCATTCCCAAACAAACAGGTATTAACTGCCTCACATGATCTAATTCCATGGTTTGCAGACTTCACGAACTACTTGGTGAGTGATGTAATGCCTAAAAATATGAACTATCACCAAAGGAGGAAATTTCTCCATGATGTTAGGAATTTTTTTTGGGATGATCCATATCTAATCAGAGTCTGTGCAGATTACATAATAAGGAGGTGCATTCCCAAGGTTGAGATGATTTATATTCTGGAGGCATGCCACTCATCCCCATCTTTGGGTCATCACAGCGGCACCCGCACAACATAAAAGATCCTATAATGTGGGTATTATTGTCCAACCATTCATCAAGATTCTCATGATTTTACAAAGGCCTGTGTTAAATGCCAGCGAGAAGGAGGTGTATCTAGGAGACATGAGCTACCACTGACTCCTATTCTTGAGTTGGAACTGTTTGATGTATGGGATATTGACTTCATGGATCCATTTGTAAGCTCCTTTGGGATGAAGTACATATTATTAACAGTCAACTACGTCTCTAAAGGGGTGGAAGCAGTAGCACCTCCAAATAATAAGAGAAAATCAGTCACTGCGTTCTTATGAAGGAATATTTTCTCGAGATTCGATACACAATGGACAATTATCAGCAATGGTGGATCGCACTTCTGCAACAAGTTATTCCATTATTTGCTTGAGAAATATAGAGTCAAGCATAATATGGCAACACCTTACCAGCTGCAGATAAGTGGATAAGTAAAAGTCTCAAATCTAGAGATTAAAACAATCCTGGCTAAAATAGTGAATGCCAATAGGATAGACTGGTCAAGGAGACTGGATGACGCTCTATGGGCATCCCGCACAGCATTCAAAATGCCCATCGGTATGTCAGCATATTAGCTCATCTATGGGAAGGCATGTAACTTACCTGTAAAACTTGAACACAAATCTTTGTGAACACGACATAAGCTAAACCTAATATTGAATGAAGCCACAAACCTAAGACTTACCCATCTTAATGAGATGGATAAGTTTAGGTTGGCAGTTTCTAAGAGTGCAGCTCTATACAAAGAGAGAATGAAGCTCTACCATGATCAAAAGATCAAAAAATGGGAGTTCACTCTAGGTGATCTCGTGCTGCTATTCAACTCCAGACTCCGCTTGTTCCCAGGAAGATTGAGGTCCAATTGGTCAGGGCCATTTAAAGTAGTTCAAACGTTCCCACATGGGGCAATTGAGCTTGAAACTAAGAAGGGCACAAGGTTCAAAGACAATGGACAGTAGGTGAAGCAATTCTTCGGGAATCCTAAAGAGTTAAAGGTTTTGGAAGAGATATATCTTGATGAAGTCTAAGTAGTCAAGAGATCCACGTCATGCCGCGATGTTAAATTAAGTGTTGCTTGGGAGGCTACCCAAGATAACTTATATTTTGTTTATATAATTTGATATGTTTGCTCAAGTGTGTAGGGAAAAAGTCATAGGTACATAATTTGTCCTTAGGGCCCATAAAATAGCACATGAGCCACGCAGGCCAAGCTCCACACAGAGTTTGTGACACACACGCCAGCCTCTGCACGGAGCTGCGCAACACAGTGTGTTGATGGCACATTAAGAATTGTGAAGTGAGATGGGGAAAGTTGCTTATGCCCCCACGGACGACTTTGAGTAGGACCAGGGAGTTCTTCTTTCACCCTTATACTTGTACTTCATTGTTTTAGCACTGAGGACAGTGCTATTGATTATGTTTGGGGCAGGAGAAAGTGAATTTCCATGTATGCTTTAATTACTAAAACTATTCATGGTCCTAAATGTTTTGGTGATGTGTGACTTGATTCCTGCTAGCTTCTAGTTATTGGTATGTTTTTGTTTGGGTTCCCTCAATTTTTATTTTCGATACTTTTTTAGTGGATAGTCCCTTGAACCGACTAGGGTGTCTAGATTTTTTTAGTAATAGTCACGATTTTTTTCTAATGATGGATGGGTGATGATTGTCTTAAGGGTAAATTAGTCATTGGAAGGAGAGCAAGAACTTGTGATCTTACGAATGCTAGGTGCTTCACTCAGGATATCATCGAGACTTTATATGAGTTCACTCAAAAATGCATGAAAAAGTAGAAACACTTGGACTTCTGGAACTTGACTCATATGCTTGAAAAGCTGGCTTAATAATGTGAGACATTCAATATGGATATGTGTATTTTTGTAATCTTGATTACCATTATTAAATCATTTGTTCCATTGTGTATATGATATTATTTGCATATACTCCTTGCTTGCATATTGATATCTAGAACTTGTCGGTGTGCGTGTTAAGAAAAATGAAGATATTGAATCTAGAAAGTGATATAGGCATTTCTTTGATAGCCTATTTGTAACCTGATGTTACCTGCCTTGATGTGATTATCCTAGTTAGCCATTTTGAGCCTTATCCTATTCTTTTGATAGCCATGTTATAAGCTAAATCCCTTTTATTATATTAACCTTTGTTTGATCCTAATGACTCCTAAGATACTTTAATTGAAAATTTTTGTATGAAAGGAGCACGAGTGAAGAGAGAGAGGAAAAAGCTAAAGTGTGAAAATTAGAATAAAAGAAAAGGTGAAAAATGCAAAACAAAGAGGATGATGTTAGTAGGGAAAGAAAAAGAGGAAAAAGTTTTGAAAAGAAAAAGTAAATGAAAAAGAAGGGAAAGTAAGAAAAGAAAAAAAGTGAATGAGCTTAATGTCAAGAATTCCCTACTAGTCACTTAAGTTGCAAAATATTAACAAAGGGAAGGTACAAGGAGAAAAATAGGAAGGATTAAAGACAGTGCTAAAAAAGTGAAAGAGTTTAGAGTATTAAAG
>JACEIK010002707.1:37663-50648 GCA_018107945.1 Datura stramonium
GTTTTATATTAATGGAGTATTTACACTAAGATCAAGCCTATGGTACGTCTATTACATGCATATGAAGTTCTTTGAGAGAGTGAGCGATATTATTTTATTTGTGCCCAAGTTAACTACGTTATGCATCATGTGAGTGAGAGGGAATATCTCTAAATAGTGAGGGGCACATAATAGTAAGATTTTGGTGTATCTTTGATTTATAGATTATACATGTTCATGTTGACCCAAATATATCTATTTAATTTAGTTCTAGAAGCTAAGTAATTTTGACATATGACCTTGGAATGATGATTTTATATGCATATTGAGATGATTGATAGAGTATGATTGAATTGTATGATGGATCTAAGTGTAAGTAGACCTGTTCGTGAGGTGGATTTTTTATGTGAAACTATAGTGGCGAGTAGTAGGTTGTTCGGGGACGAACAATAGTTTAAGTGTGGAGTGGTGATGTTGGGAATAGTTACGCACTTATTTATCATATTTTTCCCATACATAGCTATGTTTTAAGAAAAAATAATGTGCGATCACCTTGGTTTTATATGATATGTGTGAAAAAGAGCTAACACACATGATTAGATATTTGTAGGATGAAAAGTGACGGATCTTGACTTATTTGGCCTTAAGAAGCAAGTGATGTTAAACTAGACTTGAAAAAGACAAGATCAAAGGCTAAAACAGAGGTTGGCATTGCACAGGAAAGGCAACACATGAAGCCCTGCATCGTGCAGGGTAGACAACTGTACCAAGCTCCTCGTCGTGGAGCTAGATTGTCGCAAGGAGTCCGCGCCGCAGACTGTGACCTCCGCATTAGGCCACGTGATGCAGACCAGTGTAATCTAGCTCATGTCTTACAAATTATAATCCCAATCAAAGTAGGAGAGATGCAAACTTAGTCTATTACTATAAATATCCCTAGGACGTTTTGTTTTAGTCATTCATGAATAATTCACGTATATTAATGCATGACACGTGCTGATTACCGCGATTAAAGCATATTGTAAGTGTGAACACATTATTCTGACCATTGTTGAAGAAAAACTTCAAGTTCTTGTGATTCTATTAGGATTTTCATGATTTGTCAAATAATTTCATCGTATTGTTAGTGATCACCATGACTTCTTATATATATTATGTTATTGTTTATTTAAACATGAGCAGCTAAATTCTTTAGCTAGGGTTATGGAAATCATGAGGGATTAACGGATGTAGGAAAACATAATAGTGATTCTTGAATAGTAATATTGAGTGTATTATTATTCTATTCGTTTTAATTAGTTTTAGTGGTTGCAAACATTGAAACGTGCATGTATCATCAACTTGCTTGACCAAGAGGTTGAAGTTAGGAAAAGAAAATAACAATGAAAATTTGAGGCTACCAACTTTCATCTAATTGACTTGAGCTCTAATCGAAGATAGTCAGTCTAAGACATATGACGAGGGAAAAATATGAACACCTAAAGCTAGAGAGGATTTAGAGTAAAATTTGTCTATGTAGGCCGAGAGACATTAGATGAACATAATCATTAGTCTTGCATGAAATTCACCAGGATAGATCACTAATAAAATAAGCCTACTATGTTATGAAATCATAGGGAACATAGTCCTAGTTTCTTCTCATATATTTGGTACTAACAAAATCTTAGCTTAAATTACTTCTTTTTTTTTTTGCAACCTTCCTCTGAAATACTGACTACCGATCAATTTACTCACTAGTTAACATATTATTTCTCACCTATTCCTTGTGGAATAGATCTCAACCTAGTTGGGTTACTATATTTGACAGCAACCACTTTATACTTTATTGCGAGGTGTAATTTAGGCATGATCTAGTTTCCTTGTTAATGTGCTCTATGACCTAAAAATATTCAGTATGTATTTAGTCAAAAAGACCTAAATCTTCTATAGAGAAGATGGCTTGAACTTCTCAAGGATTATGACATGAGTGTTTTATACCATTTGGGTAGATCCAATGTTGTAGCTGATGCCCTTAGCAGGTCATCCATGAGTAGGGTGGCTCATGTTGAAGAGGGAAAAGAGTTGTTTAGAGATTTTCATAGGCTTGCTTCTTTAGGGTTTTGCCTTGCGGACTCGGTAGATGGTGGTTCACTATTCAGAATGGTTCAGAATCTTCATTAGTGGAGCAAGTTAAGGCGAAACAAGATGATGATCCTATATATTAAAGTTGAAGGAAGTTTTACATACTCAGAAGGTGGAGGTACTCTCCCAAAGGGAGATAGTATGCTCCAATATTAGGGTCGATTGTGTGTTCCAAATGTGGTGACTTAAGACAGCGGATGCTGGGGGAGGCTCATAGATATTGATATTCTATTCACCCAGGTGCCACCAATTTGTACCATGATCTACAAAAAGTTTATTGGTGGAACGATATGAAGAGAGATGTTGCAGATTCATGGCTAAGTTCCCAAATTGCCAGTAGGTTAAGGCAGAGCATCAGAGATAGAGAGGTATGGCTCAGGATATCAGTATCACTAATTAGAAGTGGGAAGTGAAAAATATGAAATTCATTACAATGTTACCTCGGACGCGTCGACGACGTGATTCTATATAGGTGGTAGTGGACTGGATAACCAAGTCAACACACTTTTTGCCAGTTAAGACTACAGATTCAGCGGAAGACTATGCTAGACTTTACATCCAGAATTTAGTCAGGTTGCATGGAGTCCCTTTTTCAATCATATCAGATAGGGATACTCAATTCACATCTCAGTTCTAGGAGTCCTTTTAGAAAGGTCTCAGTACCCAAGTAAATCTCAGGACAACTTTCCACCCGAGGATAAATGGTCAAGCAGTGCAGACCATTCAGAACTTAGAGGACATATTGAGGGCATGTGTGATCGACTTCAAAGGTAGTCAGGATGATCACTTACCTCTCGTAGAGTTTTATTACAATAATAATTTTCATTCTTGTATTCAGATAGCTCCCATTGAGGTGCTTTACGGGCGGAGATGCAGATCATCTATTGGATGGTTTGAGGTAGGTGAGGCTTCCTTGATAGAGATAGATTCAATTCATGAGGCTATGGAGAAGGTTCATCTAATTAAAGAGAGGTTGAAAACCGCTCAGTGTCATTAGAAATCCTATGCAGATGTTAGAAGGAAAGAGCTTGAGTTTGCAGTTGATGACTTGGTGTTTCTAAAGGTTTCACCCATGAAAAGGGTGATGAGATTTGGTAAGAAGGGGAAACTCACCCCTCGGTATGTTGGGCCTTATAGGATTCTAAGGCGCATTAGCAATATGGCCTATGAGATGGAGTTGCCTGCAAAGTTAGTGCCAGTGCATCCGGTCTTCCATGTATCCTTGTTAAAAAAGTGAATTGGCAATTCGGCGCTAGTTATACTATTAGACAGTATTGGTGTGAAAGTTAGTCTCTCTTACGAAGAAGTTCCAATTGAAATTCTTGACAGTCAAGTTCGTAAGTTGGAAACAAGGAAGTTGCTTCAGTGAAAGTTTTATGGAGGAATCAATTGGTTGAAGGAGCTACTTGGGAAGCTGAACCAGATATAATGGCGAAGTACCCTCATCTTTTCTCTCCTAGTTCAGAATCATCTTGAGGTAACAATCTTCTCTTGTAGTACTCTTATCAGTTTCATGTCCTATCATTTGTCCTTAAAATCCTTAGTATGCATGCATGTCAAATGAATTCAGTTAAGTTTTACTCTTTGTTAACTCAGCTATTATGTCAGTAATTCAGATGTTAGAAATTAGTTTCGAGGTTCGAAGCCCTTTTCCTTATCAGTCTAGTTTCAACCTCCATTCGAGGATGAATGATTCCAAGGGGGAGATAATGTAACACCCCAAAAATCATATCCTAGATATGAAGCAGAAACCAACAGAAAATTTGGACTTTTCCCTTAGAACAATTCACAATATGAGCCGTGGTATGAGGCCACGAGTCATGGGAAGGCTCATTCTAAGGAGCCTGAATAAGATCCCAAAACTTTGCAAATTCCTTCCAGGGACCACGAGTCCAGAACATGACTCGTTGGTTGGGATCGTGAGTCATAGGTGGCACTCGTGGTCACCCCATCAGTAACTGTCCAAGAAATCACGACTCAAGTCACGAGTCATAGTATCAGATTATAAATTGTCCTAACTGTCCGTGGTAGGGAGTTTCCACAACTATTTAAGATGCCCTAATATTGACGAGTCACTCCACAAGTCTTGGAGTGATAGGACGAACTGTGGAATGATTCATTGGGACTGAATGCTAGAATTCCAGTATGATTTTCCAGTTGTAGTTTCATAATTTTCTATGCTTTTAACTCCAATATTAGGTCATTTTGGGTTCTGTTAGAGGGAAGTTATGGGGTTTTAATAGACTAATCTCCCATTTCCTCACATATCATCGAATACTCATAGAACATAGCTCTCAAGCTCTCAAGAAAGCTAGGGTTATTCATCTTCAACCATCTAATTCTCAAGCAATAGGCAAGGATTCGTCAGTCCAGGTATGTGAGATTATAAATAAGGGTTTCCTTTCACCCTTATTCCCAAAACTCAAGCTTTAAACTAGGTTTCAGTATGACTCCTTGAACTCATGATTTCTAGTGCTAAAAATCTTTCTGCAAAAAAGTATAGATATTCGTGTGTTATGTTTCCCTTATAGTTTCCACATGTATTCTACAATTATGTAAGGGTTCAATTTTATGAAAAACCTCTCGGTATCTTTATACTGAGAAGATGGCATGATTTATTTAGTTTAAGCATATCTTTAGTATATTCCATGACATTATAATCTCATGATTTCAAAACCAGTACAACTTGCATGACTAGTTCAGTATCTCAAACATTTATGAAAACAACATGATTTTATCTAAGGTATGAAAAACTTTTCAAACCTCAAGCTATAATTATGAGCATGTATATAGTTTTGGGAGTAGTATTTAACACCAAGAGAATATGGGTTTAGATAACCTAAGTTCCAAAAGTATGTGCCAGTGTAAGATAAGGGGGTCCTCGCCAATTGAGAGTGTCTCCCTTGCCTGAATGGGCTCATGAGTGAATTCACACCAGTCATGGTTCATACCCTTGGAAAGGTATGAAAACCCTCCCTACCAGGGTTACAGGTTAGGCTCCATTATGCTCACTTAGAGCATGTCGGTTATGGGAATCTCCCACATATATATATTTCTTTATAATAGTTGTACATGGCCCATAATTTCAGTATATAAACATACCTTATGACTTATAGATATGTTCAACTCTATATGTATGATTTACTTTTGGGTTATTGTGCCTCAACTAATGTTTTTCTCGGACCAATTACTTAATAATCATGATTTCAGTTCTTTATAGAATGATATTCTATTTCAGTCACGTTTTACTTATCTTACATACTTAGTACATTCTAAGTACTGATCACATACTTCTTGTGTTATATCATTCTATGATATAGGCTCAGGTGCTCAGATTCAACCCCGCAATTAGACCCGTTCTAGTACCTGATCAGCTATATTATTGGCGAGTTCTCATCATCTGAGGATGAGAGTTTAATTTCACGACCCGAGCTGAGACCCCAGATCGAGACACGGGACCTAGAACCACGAATGACCCTAACTAGACCCATGGCATATCATAGCAGCTCAAGAGCATAAACTAAAGCAAAAACTGATAACTTAAACATGAATAAGTAAAAATCTGAATAACATAAAACGTATATCAAACGATACATCACAATGCTAAATCCCAAAGATGAATATATTGGCCCATGTCTGAAAAGCCTCTATTATCTAATGAGATGCTAGGACAAGCCCCCAGCTATCTCCAAGTCTGATACAAAACTTACATGATCAACATAACAAAATGAATGTCCCCGAGAGATGAGGACTCACCCAACAGGGACTAACTGGACAGATAGGGAAGCAAACTATTAGCGTAACTGAGCTGGATCACCTGGACCTATATCATGAAATGATATAGCATAGAGTATGCAACTATTACTTTGAATGTACTAAGTCAAGGTAAGTAAAAATATATTTAGTAAATGTTAACTGAAATAATACGTATAAATATAAATTAATTAGATTATGAGAGTATGGACATTATGCTAAAAACTGTATCTGAGACATATATAGTCATAAGCTAGTTATCATAACTGAACATAGTGACTTAAGATTTAGAAATATAAATCATATGACTTGTTATAGCTGAAATCATAAGCAAAAGCTCATAAACTGATCATTGGGTCAAATTTGTTGTAAATCATAATATCATAAGTCATGAACATGAGTAACTGAAATCATAAGGAATAATGAGAGACTCATCATAATCAAAACCATCACAATAGAGCTTATGTGATGCCCCAACTATCACACTCAAGTGGGCAGAGCCATCCCAAATCTTGCCAGAGCTAAGGATGCTACCATGATATCTGTATCAAGATGAGGACCCTTGGTGTAGGGGGAAAAACTCTCTTGAGAGGTCCCAAACATGTATACATATACCTACGTTTGTGCATAGTTCTGAGACCGGGGAACATTAGAGCCCAAGCCTGCTCGATGTTAGAAATTACACCAAAAAACATGCATAATGCTCATATCATTTTTAAATGAAGCTAAAATCATAATTTTATACATAGATTGAAATCTAAATATTGGGAGTCTTGACTCCAAAACATATCATAATCTGCATTGAGAGCCTTGACTCCAAAACATATTATAAGTTGATCTTATTAGCCTTGGCTAAATCATGAAAACATAACTTGTGTGGGCTTGCCCAAATCATAAAATCATGCATACTTGAAATAGACTTCATAAGTCAAAATTATGGATTCATACATGGGAAATTCATAAACATTTATTCATACTATATATCTCATCATACTTGAAATCATGAATCATAAGCTTGACTTTTCATAAAACTTGCATAATACGGCATAACTTCTAATAATTTGAAATCATGAATTTATAATTAATTTGTGATAAAATTTGCCCATTAGACTTTAAAACATGAGGGGATTAGACCATAAATATATCATAGATAATTTTACAAAATTGGGTTAAAACCCTAGAAATCAATACACTTGATTTAAAACTTGAATTCATGAAGTTGAGGAGAAATTTGAGCATGAGGGTTGAAGGAAACCTCATTCATTGCCCTACATACCTGGGTAAATTGATCTTCAAGCTAGCCTTAAAAGCCCAAGAGAATTGGGGAAAGAAGAGAGAGAATTCTAGCTTGATCTTGAAGAGGTGTTACACTCCGTAAATTCTTGACATGTAGATGGCCTACTCGCATGTTGGTTAAGAGTTTTAGGATGCCATACATGCTAGAAAAAGGACCGGGGAAAGACCGGACAAGCATCGCTTTGAACCATCACAGGATGAGGCCGGGAAGACCCCCTCCGCGATGGAAGCGTGCCACGGAGGAAGACCCTCCGCGATGGCCAACGTGCCACGAAAGGGGGTGTCCAGGCTCAAGTATATAAAGCCCCACTTCGGTTTTTTATATTTCATTTTCCACTTTTAATTTCCAGAAATGAACAGAGAACAGGGAGGAACGAGGTTTCAATATAAAAATTCATCCGATTATGCTGTCAAACGCAGTCCAAACTCAAATTAACCCTGGATACCGAAGTATAAAGCTGCAGAGAGCATTCCTGCGGAGTTAGTTTCGTGAAATTCGGCCGGAGAACCGTCGTCCTATCGAGCTAAGGTAAATGGAATTGCTCCAAATTAGTGTCAATATACTCCTAGCCCTAAAGTGAGTATTTCTCCCTTCTGGACTTCCGAGAAATAGCGAGTTCTTGGTTGTTTTTCGATAAGTCAAAGTTTGGAATATATATATATTCAAAGTAGTATTTTCTTCCAGAATATCGATGAATTTAGTTCTAATTGCTATGAATATGAATGCAGTTGGAAGGAATATCTGAAAATTAGTAGAGTTACGCCCGAGATACTCAGAAAGTTAATGGATAGGTATGTTAAGCCAGTTTCTTCAGCAAGCTTCTTGATTCGGTATAATCAAATAGTTCAAGTTCCGGTAGAATGTTTCAGAAGTCGTACATTATGTTTAGTATGAATTTTAGTATAATGTTAGAACCATCATGTTATGTGTAGCATGAAACTTACTAGCACGATATAAATTCCAGTAGGAAGTTTCAGAAATAGTACAGCATGTCCAGTATGTAATTTATTAAATAATAATGAGGACATTATGGTATTCGATCAAACTTAGCAAAGCAATATAAGTTTCTAGTAAAATATTCCATAAATAGAATAGTAGATTAATATGAATTTTTGAAGCATGGCCCAGAAATATTAAATCACTATCTACCATGAAACTTAGTTACACAACATGATTCCTCAATGAAATATTCCTTGTGGTTAAGCTGTATCGACCATGTGGGGCCTTATTCGTTGGTAGTGGTGACCTTGTCGGTCACATAGTAGTTCAAATACTTGTTTTCATGTCTCACTTATACTTAAACAACATGGTGGCCTTGTTGGCCCGCATAGGTTCCCTATTATTTCAGGTTTCTAGGTAGCATTGTTTGCTTACGGTGGCTATAGGCCTAGTCGACGAGAGGCTATATTTACGATCGTTATATAGCCCCGTCATTTTTAACAATCTAGGTTAAGAGCCAGCCTGGCACCAGTTCTTAGTCTCAGCTAGCCAGCAGTCCAGGTCTATTAGGGCACCGGTGCCCGATCATGCCTCCCAAGCGGCGTGACAAACTTGGTATCGGAAGCGGAGTCGTATCCACGGGGACTCTACACAAGTCGTGCTAAGTAGAGTCTTGCTCATGGATATGTTATTGCACCACATGCTATAGATAGGAGGCTGCAAGGCATGATAGGATGGTTACTCTTTCTTCTTATTCCGAGTATTGTTATAGAGCGGTACGGTGTAGGGTTGAGTCCCTAAAACTTATCATACTCTTTAGTTCTGAGATAAAAAGTCAGATCGACGTACCCTATCACAGGCCAAAGATTGGATATAGCAGTAGAAGGGAACCAACCAGTTGCAGGATAACTAAAAATAGCAAGAGGTACCGGGGACCTCCCAATGTGATCACCTCTATCGGTACTATCCCGGTATATTTCTATAACTTGAGTAGGAGGTTAAAGCATAGCGTATATACGAGTTGTTGTTTGTTAGATATAAAATCGGCTAGAGAAAAATAATATTAGATTGTCGCATAGATGTGAGAAAAGAGAGAAGGGAAATGCGGATCCCACCTCCATCCTTTCGGATGTGGTACGGTTCCATGTATTTGTTTTGTTGCGGTAAGAAAAGGCTATTCCCACCTCTGCAAGTTTTGATTACGGTATGTGAGGGCGCAAGGATTGAGGCAATGTTGCCCAAAGTAGGCAATAAGTGAAGATGGATTGGTTGATTCGAGAAAGTGTTAAAAGAGTAAAGGCCCTATGATTACGTAAGTTGTGCGGACCCTTCGGTAATAGTGAAGGGCGAGTAAGACTATAACTTACTCAGGGGTGTAAAGACCTGTCGGTGATGAACTCCCAGTAATAGTTAAGTTCAAGTTAGAAAAAGGCCAAGTTCGCCCTTAACACGCTAACAACGGCGAGGATATACTGACAAGATAGTTATGATTTTCGATTGTGATATCCAAAACTGAGGGAGATTATATGAATAAGACGGGTCCGACTGCAGGAGTCAGAAGAAGTATAAGGTTGACTTGACCAGTAACATATTACACAATGTAAAGGCGGTACCTTGAGCGAGCTCGGCTTAAGCAAGATAAAGGGAAAGGAAGCGGGAATATCGGATTTTGAGGGAAATTAGACTCGCCTCCAGATTGATAGAATATATTGTATTAAGGACTAAGCCTCAGTTGGAAATGGTGCAATTCCAAGTAAGGCCACAAGGTTAGGATGTTGACCCCATGTTGTAAGAGTGGCGAAATTTCAAATAGAAGACCATAATTAAAGTGCATGTGCTTGTTGCTTCCAGAATGGGACGAAAATCCAATGAAACCAAATATGAGAGGGCGGGGAGATATCATTAGGCCCTTAGAGCGTATATCATGTGCGATATGAAATTCGGTAAAACATGTCGGAGATTACGTATTGACAAAATTCAGTATGTATTATTACACAGTTGTTAACAATAACATATACAGATATCAAATATGTTGTGAAGTAGCTGCCAATAGGGGTTATAGTCACCACGATTCCGGTTATTGCTTGGAAGTATATAAAAGATCGTACTCAGGACCCCTCGCTAAAAAGGGCGAGTTGAGAAGTGGCGATTCACGTATGAAGTCGTAGGAACCTTCTCAATTTTCCATTATTGAGTTAATGGACTTATGCTTGTTGCCCAGATCAGGACTTCGGTAGCTCCCAGAGTTAGTAGCACGAATCGGGGTTCAAGTAATCTGAACACTGATTAGACGGTCTAACGACCGAGAGTGATTTATATTGATGAAAAAGTATCCCTAAAGACCAGCCAACGTTATCGCATGTGCAGAACCAGAAATAAAGACTGAATAAGCCTATTCCAGAGGTTACAAACACGAGAATTCTCGGTAAATATGTTAAGTGGTCGCACATCATTTTCATCCTTGTAGGTGAGGAGTCGGCCTTGATCGGCCTAGAAGTTATCATGTAGAACACCGCAAGTCAGCCAGCCATCCCAGTCGAGACAAACCCGTGGGTACCCCAGAAAGGGTCCACATCGGTGGTCGATGGCGGACTAATACCGACCGATTCTCATAAGATATTCAGATACGAGAGTCTAGGAAGAGGCCGGTCTTTACGGTACTCATAAGACCGAAATTTCTAGAACAACAGTATAGATCAGTGGATACGAACCAGGCATAAGGAATTGGTAGTACTCTTCTAGCACGGTGTTGTACTAAGACAAGGAAATCGATAGGCTCCCTTGTGAAGATCCGAGGGCTGATCACTGGTAAGTTCGACTAAGCCCGGCTCTGATTGTTCAATTAGAATAACAACCAGTTATTGCCCACAATTCACTTGATTATGCATGAGCTACAGATGCCAGTAGAGGACGTTTAGAGCATGGTTAGACTACTTCAGCATTCGGGTCATTCAGCCCGATTATTTAGTTATTCGACGATTATTAGAGAGCATGATCACTGCTCCAGAGTTACTACGATCGGATATGCATGGTGTACAAAAGTCATCTGATTATTCCAACAGCAGTAGCATTAGCATGTGCGGCCCAGAAGGCCCAGACAAGCTCTAGCTATACAATGAATTACTGTCTCTCTGGTATAATAAACCGGTATGATCGTCGGTTACATGCCAATTTCTCTAAAGGGGAATAAGTACAGATTTAGTAGTCTTTTGGTCACATCGTGTCGGAGGTTGGTATACAGATAGATACAGAAAAATGAAGCCGGTGAAAACATGGCCAAGACCTACCACTCCGACCGAGGCATGCAGTTTCCTGGGATTAGCGGGGTACTTCTGAGAAGATTTGTTGAGGATTCTCCACCATAACGGCACCTCGGCTAAGCGGCACAACGGTAAAGTTTCGGTGGACGGAGGCATGTGGCGGTTTCCGAGGTGAAAGACAGAGTTGACCTCCGCCCCAGTGTTAGCATTACTTAGAAAGTACAGAGGGTTATGCAGTTTATTGTGACGCTTCGGGTATTGGGTTAGTATGTGTGCCCAGGAATTGAAAGACAGGTTGACCTCCGCCCCAGTGTTAGCATTGCCAGAAGGTACAGAGGGTTATGCAGTTTATTGTGACGCTTCGGGTATTGGGTTAGTATGTGTGCTGATGCAACATGGTAAAGTAATTGCTTAAACTTCCAGACAGTTGAAGAAACATGAAAAGAATTATCCTACCCATGACCTGGAATTAGCTGCAGTGATCCACGCCCTAAAAGATATGGAGACATTACCTGTATGGCGTTCATGTGGATATCTTCACTGATCATAAGAGCCTACAGTATATCTTCACCCAGAGAGAGTTGAACTTACGGCAGCGTCACTGGTTGGAATTGTTGAAAGATTATGATGTAGATATTCTGTATCACCCAGGCAGAGCCAACATAGTAGCAGATGCCCTTAGCCGTAAGTCTATGGGGAGTTTGGCGTACTTGCAGCCCGAACAACGGAAATTGGCCCGAGAAATACACTAGTTAGCCAGTTTAGCCGTTCGTGTAGCAAAAACAGAGGACAATAGAGCGGTAATTCAGAACACAGCAGTGTCGTCATTAGTTGTGGAGGTAAAGGAATGGCAGTATGATGATCCTGACCTGGTTCAGCTTAAAGACAGAGTTCAACAAGGAAAAGTGCCAGATTTTCAGGTAACTGAGGATGAAGTGTTGCGATGTAAAGGCCGCCTTTGTGTTCCAGATATTTCAGGGCTTCGTCAGCAGATTATGAGCAAGGCACATTCTGCCCGCTATTCTCTCTACCCAGGCGCGAAGAAAATGTACCATGATATTAAAGAAACCTACTGGTGGCCAGGTATGAAGAGGGAAATAGAAGAATTCATAGCCCAGTGTCCCAACTGCTAGCGAGTAAAAGCAGAACACCAGAAACCAGGCGGATTGACTCAAGACATAGTTGTGCCTCTTTGGAAGTGGGAAGCAGTAAATATGGATTTTGTAGAGGGATTACCCCGTACCAGACATAGAAATGACTCGATTTGGGTAATTGTTGACAGGCTGACAAAATCATCCCACTTTCTGCCAGTAAGGGCTACTTTCTCTGCCGAAGATTATGCTGAGTTGTATATTAGAGAAATAGTCAGATTGCACGGTGTTTCAATATCCATCATCTCTGATAGAGGAGCGCAATTCATAGATAAATTTTGGCAATCATTTCAGAGAGGCCTGGGAACACAGATTAATCTGAGCACGGCATTCCACCCTCAGACAAATGGACAGGCAGAACGCACTATTCAGACGCTTGAGGATATTGTTGAGCCCGCAAGTGTACGGGTTGTACAAGTAATATAGTGGCCCTTTTTAAGAACCGGAATGTCGAACCCACAGGGACTGGACTACAGGGTAAAACC
>JACEIK010002707.1:85216-129329 GCA_018107945.1 Datura stramonium
ACATTGTCAATAAGGTTACCAGTCAAGTTTCAACCTATACTTCTTCTGACTTGCAGTCGGACCCATCTTATTCATATAATCTCCCTATCTTTCAATATCAAAGCTATGATTATAACTATTATCTTGCAGAGATACCCTGCCGTCGTTATCATGCTACGACGGATTCAGCCTTTTTCTGACTTGAACTTGACTATTACTGGAAGTCCATTACTGACGGATCTCCTACGCCCACTTCTGCGGGCCCTGATACCTCCTCCTCCTGCTGTAGTTACCCTGCAACTTGCTGGAACCCTCTTCTGCTGCTATATCCAATCTTCTGCCTGTGATAGGATGTCGTTGGTCTGATATTTTATTTGTAACCAAAGAATATAGTAAGCTCTAGGGACTCAACCCTATATTGTACTGATTTATAGCACGACTGAATAAGAATAAAAAGCAACCATCCTATCATGCCTTGCAGCCTCCTGCCTATAGTATGTGGTGCACAACACATCCATAGGCAAGACTCTACTCAGCACGGCTTGCAGACTCCCTGGGATACGACCTGCTCTGATACCAAGTTTGTCACGCCCCGCCTTGGGAGGCATGACTTGCACTTGGTGCCCTAGTAGGACCTAGACTGTTGGACTAGCTGAGCCTAAGCACTTCTGGTGCCAGGCTTGCTCTAACTCTGGATTCAAGAAAATGATGGGCTATATAACGACTGTAAATACAGCCTCTGGCCGACTAGGCTTATAGCCACCTGTAAGAAAACAAAAGCTACCCGGAACAACTGAATCAATAGGGAACCTATGCGGGCCGACAAGGCTACCATGCTGTCCAGTTATTTATTAATCAAGAAAACAAGTGCTAAACTGCTACGTGACCAATAAGATCACCACTACCAACTGAATAAGGCCCCACACGGCCATCATAAATAACTAAAACATACACACGGCCTCTCACGACCGGTACAGCTAACCACAGGGAATATACAATCTGCAAGCCTCTAAGAATACTGATAAGATGGTCGGGATAGGGCCCCGGCCTACCCATATTGCACAACAAAAGAAAAGGAATAAACCTCTAACTGTCTAGCTCCGGATGACAAGAGCTGATGACTCTGTGTGCTAGCTAGAATTACTAGGGATCGACTCCTCGTCTATGAGTACCTGCAGGCAAGAAATGCAGCACTCTAGAATGGGCGTCAGTACCGCTGGTACTGAGTATGCAAAGCAACAACTGGAAAATAACTGAAGACAAGCAATATAACTGATAGAACTGAAGTAGAAAGAGATAGACTGTAACTGACTAAAAATGTGGGTTTAAGACTATCCTCAACTATGCTGAAAAGAGTAGGAGTCGTACCTTGTAACGTGGCATTCTACTGTCTATCTATTCATAACTAACATAACATGGCATAATATAGCATAACATAACATAACATAGCACACATAAACCTTACATGGCCCCCATAAGCCGGAAGGTACAACCAACACGCAATCTATACCCCTACCCCGGTCATTCCATCTCCCATAGTAACTATAAGCATCTTGTCGGTGCCCTGGGTATGCACTTGGGCCCGCTGAGCCCCTGACTATAACTGTACCTGAGTCCGGAGGACTCCTAAATCAACACCCCGGGTGTACCCGCTCGATGGGGGTGTATAAAATCCGACCAAGGGAAAATATGGGGAAACTGGCATCCCATCTTCGTCTCCTAGGGGATGGCATGCCTCCGTAGAGAGATGTATCCTCGCCCTCTGGTGGACGAGTCGATACGGCTATTAACCTTGGGGCGGTCATGGTTGCTAGGTAATCCAACCCCCCCCAAAAAATAGTCAAGTCTCAACTGATAATACTAACTGCATATGATACATGTTGAAACTAATGATAGTAATGTGTATATATATAATAAATGTTGAAACTGATAATGGNTAATGGTATATATATAATTTCTGTCATACTATGTTGAATCTGATACTGAAACAAGATATAATATTTCTGCTGAGAATCATGTTGTACAACTAAGTCCCACGGTAAACATGATTTACTATTTTTAACATGTTCTTTAAAATTCATATGAAGCTACTATTCTATTTCTAAAATACTTTATGGGAACTTATATTGCTTTACTAAGTTTCGTCTGAACACGATAATATCCTGACGTACTTTACTAAATTACATACTGGATATGTTGTACTATTTTTGAACTTTCTAATAGAATTTATAATTGTTTGCTCTACTGGAATTACTAAGTTGCCGAAAGAAACTAGATTCACATACCTTAGTTACCTACTTCTTGACTAACTGGCGTAACTCGACCAATATCCAGCTATTTCTTCCATCTGCGTTCATATTTATAGCAATTAGAACTAAATTCATCAATATTCCGAAAGAAAATTCTTCTTTGAATATATATTTATATCCCAAAGTTTGACTTATCGAAAAACAGCCGAAAACTTATTATTTCTCGAAAGCCCAGAAGGGAGAAATACTCACATTAGGGCTATGAGTATATGGACACTAATTTGGAGCAATTCCACTTAACTTAGCTCGGTAGGACGACGGTTCGCCGGCCGAATTTCACGAAACTAACTCCGTAGGAATGCTCCCTGCAGCTTAATACTTCACTACCCAAGATTAATTCAAGTTTGGACCGCGTTTAATAGCGTAAACGGAAGGAAATTTCAATGGAACCCTCGTGCCCTCTATTTTCTTGTTACTCTCTGGTTCATTTACTAGAAATATTTGATATTTATCATTTAACACCGAAGTGGGGGCTTTATATACTTGGACTGAATCTCACCTCCGTGGCACATTGGCCATCGCGGAGGTGAGCCCTCCGTGGCACGTTGGCCATCGTGGAGGGGCCTGCCCGGCCTCTTCTTGTGATGGTTTGACGCGGCATTTGTCCAGTCCTCCTCCGGGCCTTTTCCTAGCCTGTTTGGCATTCTAAAACTCTTAACCAACATGTGAATAGGCCATCTAAATGTCAAGAATTTACGGGGTGTAACAGGGTCAGGTTAGGCGATAGGGTAAACAACAGGAGACCCAACGACCCATTAGGAGAAACCACGTCGTTGGTTGTGGTCGTTGTTGGAGGTAAATAATTTCCAGTGCAGGTGATGGGTTGAGACAACGACTCGTTGGAAGGAACCACGAGTCGTGGTGAGGCTCGTGGTAGGTGGGTTCAAATTTTATAGGAGCAAATAATGGACAGTGTAACGGACCATGGTATCAAAGGACGGGTCGTCCTGTCCATCCATTGGATAGTTCCAAGAGAAGGTATTCAGAAGTCCATTCAACAAGGGAAATGATGGGCCATTGGTTGTTCCCACGATCGTTAGTACCATTCGTGGGTTCCATCCGGCCAGATTTTAGGGCAGGTTCATTAAGGGCATATTTGACTTTTCCATGATTTTATACCCTAAACTACGTTGTTTTGGATATTTTTTTAGTGTGATAAGATAAGTTAAGTCATTTATGCATTCCCATTCTCATTCAAGAACTTTAGAGAGATTTTTGGGAGATTTAAGGTCTTCTTCCCCATGTTTCCATCAATTTCTTTGTGGGTATTCATGGAACTTTGAGTCAATCCATTTCCAGGTATGTAGGGTCTAAGAATGGGTGAAATCCTTTCACGTCCATGCCAAATTTCGATTTAAATCATTCATCCTCCTATTCAAGTTCTTTGAATTTTACCCAAATGCATGAAATGTGATTCCTCTTTATGGGTTTGATTTGTTGAGTTTTAATTATTGAATTATGAATGATGGGCAGGTTTTATATTTTTTTCTTTAAAATTATGTTTTAATCTTTTTAAATTTAAAATGCCCATATGATGAAAGTTTATGAAAGTTATGATTTTGATGGATACACCATATTTGAGTTATTGATGATAGAAAAGCATGATATTAAGTTACCCATATTTCTGAGCATATTTTGAAGGAATTGAATATGAGGAAGTATTGGGCTATGCCCACATGTTCAGGAATGATTTATGATTTATAAAGCGAATTACATGATTTATCGATTTATGGTGTTGGCCAATGAAAAGGGCCTTTGATTCTTGCCTATGAATGTTTTAAAGGGGATCAATGATGATAAATGTTATATTTTAGCCAATGAATCCTAATGAATGATGTTACTGATTTACATATGAGTCTATATACATGTTTTTTTGGGAGCCGTGTCTAGCACCGAGTAGCCCGACATTCAAAGGACTACGTCGGTGTCTCATAACCACCGTGGATTTCAAAATGATGTGCTGTATTGATAATTATCCCCTCAAATGTGATATCAGGTCTAATGCATGACCCACGCCTGGAAAGCTAGGGTCGGCTCTGCCCACCTGAGCAAGATAGTGAGGGATCATGAAAGGCTCTACCATGATGGTGTCGATTATGACGAGTCCTCCCATTTTTCCGCATGTTTTATGCATTTTTATATGTATATTATTGGCTCAAGTTATGTTTTGATAATGTTTACTTAAGATTATAATTACGTATGCTTTATGAGTGATTTGAAAGTTTTGAGCCTTGTGTTTTATTACGGAGTTTATGATATATGCATGATGTCCTTCTCCTACGTTTACTTATGAGTTGTTTTACTTACCTTGCATACTCGGTACATTCCACGTACTGATCGTATACTTTCTATGTTGTATCATTTCATGATACAGGGTCCGGATATCAGGCTCATCCTCATCCTTTGTCTATCTCAGCTTACGTTCTCAGCTTATTGGTGAGTCTTCATGTTCCGAGGGCTGTTTGACAGATTTTTTTGTTATCATATGTTTAAGTATGGTTCGGGTTAGTTGGGGATGTTGTCCCATCAACCCATTGTATATAGTATGGGCTTTCAGACAATGTGTAGTATTCAACTCATGTGTAAGCTTAGTATTTCTGGTGTTATGATATGTTTATGTTCTTCTATGTTTTATGCTATGTTTTCCTCTTTGCTTAATTAAATTAGATGTATGCATGTGCCATGGGTCGACTTAGGGTCTCTCGGGGTCCTTTGTCCCGTGTCTACGATCCTGGTGTACATTCGGGTCGTGACATGTGTCCTCACATGGCATTCCTCCGAAGAGCCCCTTTATTTGGAGTAAGTGCAGCATTGTCCTCGTCACATGAAATATTGCATTCCCTACCATAGCGGGTAGGCAAATGGCACCTGCTACATTTGGCATCATGCGATCATCCTCTTCATGATCCATATGCCCGTCCACCGAACCTTCTCCTTCTTGTGAGTGTTAACTCATATCAATATCTACCTAGATGGCACCAAGCACAAAAGTAAAGTCAAACCAACCAAGATGCAATAAATCAATTCAAAATAACAAACAACTCAAGGCTATCAAACTATATTCCCCAAAAATAGTGCCATTTTTTATAATGTCCAAATCCACTCTTCACGAGGGAGCGTAAATGGTCATTGGAAAAAAAAATATACCCCACGAGTGTCGGGTTCGAATCCCACAGGGCATAGAAGTTTATCACGCAAGAGTTGTCTATCAAATTGAAGTTACTTGCATCAACGTCTCAACAACAATGTAGTAAAAATTGAGGAAAGCACAACTTGTCAATTAAACTACAAAATTCACACACAAAAATAGGGACAAAGTGTAGAAAATACCAAAGGAGAGACTACTAGGGGTGTGATATTATCAGGGAATCATCGGTCCGGGATTATTATTAGCTCCTAGCATTACTCAATAGTATATTTAGTTGTGGATGAGGTGGAAACTTACATTTTTCAACCAATTAGGTGTCTTATACCTCGGGTTTTCTCAAACCCACCACATCAACTTGAGTAAGAATCAACTATTTCTAGCTCTAATTCTCAATAGGTGTTTGACAATAGATTTTGGCTATCTCTAGTCCAACCCCACATGATCGACACCCAATTACCAACTAATTTTTCATCACCCATACTCTAAAATCCTTTTTCAAGAAAAATTAGAGTAAGTAAATACAACCCACATTTGCAACTATGAGTATTTAGATTAAAACTTAGATGAAATACTGGAATTATACTAATTGAGTAAATCTAAGATCAATTAAAAAATCCTAATCTAAATCAACCCCAATCATGCACATACCCCTAGCAAGGAATTTATCTACTCATATAAGTAGAAGAAGACATTGCATTAAGGAATAATTCAATATCCGTTCAACAAAATTAGTAAGAAAATTCAAGCACAAGGTTGTCATCTCCAGTGGAGTTTTTCTACCTTTTCAAAGAAGAAGATGAAGCTTTCTCTCTCTACAATTCAATTCTCTAACTTCTCTCTACTCTCTATTCAATTTTTAATACAATTTCAAAATATTATGTGGAATAGAAGGTTCAGTTTTTTTTGAGATGTCAAAAAGTAGGGTACAAAATGCTCCTCTTTTCTAAGATGGACACTTTTACCTTTTTCTGACGGGCGTCACTTGCAAGTCACCAGCAGTTCGTCGGTGCTAGTCTGCGGTCTGTTGCTAGCCCTTCTTCCTCAGCACAGTAGGTATCTGCGATCAGCCTGCGTTTCGCCGGTGTCCTCTGGTGGAGCACCAGTCCTTATCTCCATTTTTCATGCTTTTTGTACTCAAGTTAAGTTCCTACAATGATAAAGGAGAAAGGGCACAAAATCCACCTAAATGACCTAAAAACAGAGTAAAAATTCATGTTTAAGAGCCTAGTGACTTGTTAAATTACCAGCTCATCAATCAACTAACTGTATATTGATCGATATCTTGCTAAACGTATCAATGGACTTTCAAAACTGGTTGTCCTCTTTGTTATTCACGAACTATTGAGGGTAAGGAGCTGGAATTCTAGGATCTTGGCCTTTTGCATTGATAGGAACCTCACCCTCTTTCTCAATATCAACATTTTCTTGAGGAACATCTACTCCTTCCTCTTCTAGTTCTTCATTATTATCAACACAAATTGGTGTTATTTGCACCGTATCACTCACTCCATCATTTGTTGTTGGATCAACAGCTTGCTTGTCCTTAACACCCGCATCGGCCAAAAGATTTCCAGTCCTAGTGACAATTGCCATGCAGTGATTATCTTTCTTGGTATTTGGTATGGTATCACTTAGGAGGGTTCCTTTCATTCGGGGGATCATTTTGGATGAGTGATGGTTCATTTAAGCTTCCAAATTCTTAATGGAAACTAAATGAGAACTCACCATTTGGGCGAGGTTAGACACCTCCCTTTTAAGCTCCCTCACCTCACTATTTGTGGACTCAACCTTCTTCAAAACTCTAACGAACATCTCCTTTATCTTCGAATTACCAAAATCATTTACTCCGGGTTGCATTTGGGATGCCTCAACTTTTGGAGGGGGAACATAGGGATTTGAACTTCTATGGTATCACTCCCCTTTATGATTTGGTTCCCGATTTTCCCATCTCTTACTCCTATCATTCCAACCTTTATTTTCTCAATTCCTCCAACCTTGATTCTTTTCACGAGGATGCCAAGGGTCTTGGTTGGCACCATGATATCCCTGACGAGAACCCTCCACTTGGCGAGCCATATATGGACATTCTTCTTCATATCTTGGAGGTGAAGCCTCCCCTTCATATTGCATGTGCCCTTGGGTTCCCACTGTGTTCACACTCTTTGCTCCAGCCCCCATCACATGCTTGGTCATTAGCTCATGATGGGTCATCATTTTTGCACAGGTCTCATCCCTTTCTATATCACTTTTTCTCATCTCCACAGTCGCAAGGCTGGGAATGGAACCACTTAAGGACACCTCAGTGTCCCTAGTGTGCCATGCTCTATTCTTCATGGTCATACAATTTAGGAGAGCTTTGGACAATCCATATATTTGGTCCATCAAGGAACCACCAACAAGGTTGTTGGCCACTAACTTAGTTATCGATTCAAGGGAACGGTAGAAGCTTTGGAGTAGAACTCCATCAGGAAACCCATGGTTGTGACATATGGCAACTTTCTTTTTGAAGTGGAGTCAAACCAAATGAAGGGGCTCTCTTGGGAGTTGTCTAAAATTGGTGATTTCATCCGTCAATTGAAGCATCCTCGAGGCAGGGAAAAATCTATCCAAGAAAGCCTCCGTCAGCTCCTGCAAAGAAGTGATCGACCTCGGGGGCATCTCCTCTAGCCAAATGGTGGCTTTTCCCATTAATAAGAATGGGAAAAGCCTTAGCCGAATTGACTCTTGGCTAATGTTAGTGATATTAATGTGTTGGAAGATTTCAACAAAGTTGCAGAGGAGGCTATTGGCATGTCATGACTCAAGTTTGCATCCTGTACGTGACACGGTACTTAGAGTCACAGATGACCCTAAGAAAACCTTGGTAGAACATATTCTACTAAAAACTGATCTACTGAGAATAATCATAAAAGAGTAAAAGCTGATAAAGGAATTAATTGCTACAAAATAAATGACTAAATTTGAAATTCATCTGAAAATGTAGTTGAATCTATAAATTATTGTCTGAAATCCTTCTAACATGAACTAATGAGTTGCTGGGACAAACGCCCAACTAACTCGAAAGTCTAAAACTAAAACTGAAATGGACTAGTACTGAAGATGATAGATACGATCCTTGGGAGATGAGGACTCACCAAAGAGTATTGTTGTGCTGAATTTGAAGGAGAACTAACCCCGATGCTTGGCCGGAGAACCTTAAGCTATATCATAAAATAACATAACATAGGAGGTATGTGTCAGTATGTTGAATGTACTAAGTATGCGAGATATAAGTTCAACATAAGAATACTGAAAATCTACAAATTGTACTGACAAGATATGCAAAGACCATATCTAGAATCATAAGTACTGAAAGAATCTGAAAGTCTGATAATACTGTAAGTGCTAATAACTGTCTGATGGTCATAAGCATATCTTGAAATCTGGAAGACTGAACATAACTTGAGACTATGATTGTACTGGACTGAGCTATATTTGGGAGAGGCTATAATCAACCTGTAACCACATGAGCTAACGTAGAGTCCGATGTATAGCCCCTATCGGAAAAGGCCCATTATACCTTGCCAGAGTAAGTAGCTGAACTGGGTCATTACTATCAAGGGCCCATTCGGGCTAATAACCTACGGTGGTAATGTAGTTCTGGGAACCTGGGTGCGCTGTACCCCATTCTTCTCGATGCTAAGTACTACTCCCAACTAGAAATCCTATATGAGTCTAATAATCCTAACTACATGCTATGACATGAAAGGAATTGATAGGCATGATCTTAACAAGAAACGAGATAGAGTGCTAAGGAGGAAACTTGTACCTGAAGCTGAAACTGAGCTGGAAGGGAATAGTGAGGGTATTTAGCCATCATGTTTTCTTCTTCTTCCCATATAGCTCCCTCAACTAGATGGTTTCTTCCTAAGAACTTTACTAATGTGAATTCCTTATTTTTTAGCTTACGAACCTGATGGTCTAGCATCTCAACAAGAAGCTCTTCATAAGAGAGACTATACTTTACACGCATACTTTCTAATGGTACAACTGAAGCCGATCACCGGTGCATTTCTTCAACAAAGACACATGGAAGATTGTGTGCACCGATGCTAACTCCGTAGGCAACTCCAGCTTATAAGCCACATTGCCAAAGCGTCTTAGGATCTTGTAGGGACCAATATATCTGGGACTAAGTTTTCCTTTCTTCCCGATTATCATGACCCCTTTCATAGGTTAAATTTATAGGTATACCTAATCATCCACAATAAACTCCATCTCCCTTCTCCTTACATCTGCATATGATTTCTGTCAGCTTTGAGTTGTTTTCAGCCATTCCCTAATAAGTCGAACGTTCTTCATGGAATCATGAACTGAGTTAGGCCCTATCAAAGTAGCTTCACCATCCTCAAACCACCCTATAGGAGATCTACACCTCCTACCATATAATGCCTCAAATGGGGCCATCAGAATATTGGAGTGGTAGTTGTTCTTCTATGAAAATTTAATGAGAGGTAGGTGATCACCCCAACTACCCCTGAAGTCGTTCACATAAGCCCTCCTATTAACCTCCAACATCTGAATCATTCGCTCAGCCTGTCCATCGGTCTGTGGGTGGAAAGCTGTGCTGAGCTTGACCTGAGTACCAAGTCCTTTTTGGAAAGATTTCCAAAAGTGTGAGGTAAACTAAGTACCCTTATTTGTTATAATTTACAAGGGAACCACATGTAGTCTGACTAACTCCCAGATGTATAGTCTAGCATAATATTCTACTGATTCTATGGTCTTAACTGGTAGAAAATATGCCAACTTAGTCATTTGGTCTACAACCACCCAAATAGAGTCATGTTGTCTGCGAGTATGCGGTAGGCCTACGATAAAGTTCATATTTACTTCTTTCCACTTCCAAGTAGGAATGCTAATATCCTAAGTCATACCCTAGGTCTCTAATGTTCAACATTGACCTACTGGCAATATGGACACTTAGCCATGAATTTTCCAATGTCTTTCTTCATGCCATTCCACTAGTAGAATTTTCATTGATCATGGTACATCTTGGTGGCACCTGGGTAGATGGAGTACCTAGTGCTGTGAGATTCCCGCTGTCTCAAATTGCCCACATCTAGATCATACAACCCCATCATCTGTTGAGTCAACCAACTAGACCCCTAACTAAGCCAGTCTGTGAACATCTCTGACCAACACTTTCTTACCATCCTTAACATGAGCAACACTCCCCGTAGACAATTTACTGATGGCGTCAGCCACAACATTGGCCTTATTTGAGTGATACAAAATACTCATGTCATAGTCTTTCAACAACTCTTACCACCTTCTCTGATGCAGATTCAGGTCTTTCTAGCTGAACACATACTATAAACTCTTGTGATCAGTAAAAACATCCATTTGTACCCCATAAAGATAGTGCCTCCAAATCTTCAAAGAAAACACTACCACTGAAAATTCAAGATCATGAGTCGGATAGTTCTTCTCATGAAGTTTGAGCTGTCTGGAAGCGTAAGCTATAAAATTATCATGCTACATTGGAAAAAAACAAGGACAACTTTGGAGGCATCATAGTAGATCATAAACACATTTGAACCTTCTTGCAGAGTTAGAACTAGGGCTATGGTGAGTAGAGTCTTCAACTCCTAAAAGCTATTCTCATATGCATCAGACCACTAAAACTTCACCTTATTCTTAGTTAGTTTGGTCAAAGGGGAGGCAATGGAGGAGAACCCTTCAATGAGCCATCTGTAATAGTCGACTAAGCCTAAGAAACTAATAAAGTCTGATGGAGAAGTGGGTGTTGTCCAGTCATTGAATGACACTATCTCTTGAGGATCCACCTGACTACCCTTTTTGGAGACCACATGGCCAAGGAAATCAACTGATTTCATCCAGAATTCGCACTTGCTAAATTTGGCGAACAACTGGCATTCCCTAAGAGTTTGCAAAACTATTCTCAGATGATTTGCATGCTCCTCCTTTATTCTTGAGTAAACCAGAATATCATCTATAAAGACAATAATGAACATTTCCAGGTATGGCTTGAATACCCTATTCATCAGGTCCATAAAAGCTACAAGAGCATTGGTTAGTACAAAAGACATAACTACAAATTCGTAGTGACCATACCGAGTTTTGAAGGCTATTTTTGGAATTTCGCTTTATCTGACCTTGAGCTAGTAGTATCTTGACCTGAGATCTATCTTGTAAAAACAACTAGCCTCCTAAAGTTGGTCGAACAAGACATCAATCCTTGGCAGGGGGTACCGGTTCTTGACTGTGACTTTGTTCAACTACCGATAGTTGATGCACTTTCGAAGGGTACCGATCTTTCTTTCACATGAATATGTCTGAGGAAACCTACAGAGAGATATTAGGCCTAATAAAGCCCTTATCTAAAAGGTCTTTCAGTTGTTCCTTCAACTCCTTGAGCACATATGGAGACATTATATAAGGAGGAATAGAGATGGGCTGGGTATCTGGGAAAAGGTATATGCCGAAGTCTATTTCTTGTTTGGGAGGGACTCCTTGAATATCTTTGGGAAACACATCAGGAAACTCACTTACAACTAGAACTGAGTGAAGTGTTGGGCTCTCAAAACTAGAATCTTTTACCCTAAACCAGGTGGTAGATTTACCTCTTTGCGATCATCTTCCTAGCCTTATGGTACGAAATGAAACAACCCTTAGGCGTTGATGTACATTCCTTACTCTCTAGGACTAGCTCTTTAGGAAACTGAAATATGATGACCCTGGTTATGCAATCAACTGCAGCATAACAAGAATGCATCCAGTCCACGCCAAGGATGAGGTCGATGTCGACCATATCTTGCTCTACTGGATCAACTAAGGTTACTTTATTCAGCACTGTGACCGGATAATTTCTATATACTCAGTTGGCTATAACTGACTCACTAACCAAAGTAAAATCTAAAAATGGCTCTAAGAAGATTTTTGGACTTATATCAAACTAAATAACAATGTAAGGAGTCACGAAGGAAAGTGTGGCTCTTGGATCTAATAAAAATACACATCTATCTGAAAGAGACATAATATACAAGTCACTACATCCTGTGAGTTCTACTGGTCCTATCGAGAGGATAAATCATAGAAGCGGTTTAGGCGCTGACCACAACATGTACCTGAGGTGGTACCTTATTGAGTTGGATGACTTGGTGGAGCTACGATGTGGTGGACTGGCCTTCCCTCGTCCTGTTGACGAGTAATCCCTTAATCCATGACCTAGCTGGCCATACCCAAAACAACTATCCATGCCCAAACAACACTCCACGTAATGATTCTATACAAACTTAGGACATGTTGGAAAAGTTTGGCTGCTAGAGACATGGCTCTGTGACTTGGATCCTAATGTCCCACCCCTTTTATCTTGACGGGGCATGGAAGATGGATGATTGGATGAGGAAGGTGTTGGAGGCCTCTATTAGGAGTACTCAAACTGACCGGTTCTAGCCCGTTTACTCTCCCTTTTGATCTCCTTCAACTTTTTTAACCTCTATCTGTTATGCATTAATGATGAGAATAGAGAGATCTATGTCCTTAGTAAGCATGGCGGTCCTGCACTCCTTGACCACCAAGTCAGAGACTCCATTAACAAGTTTAAGCATGTGAGCCCTAGGCTCAGCAACCATTTCTAGAGGATATCTCGACAACTGAGTTAACTTTAGTGCATATTCTTGAATTTTCATGTTGCTCTGCCTCAAGTTCATAAATTTTGCAGCCTTAGCTTCCCTCAACTCTCAGGGAAAGAATTGATCTAGGTGTAATACCCAAAAAAGCCCTAAGATCAGACCCGAGGGTTCAAACGGAGAAAAATAAGATATTCTGCACTAGGTCATTAGGATGAGTCATCTAGTGACTCGTCAAGAGACTTCACGATTCTTAAGTGACTCACGTAGTGGAGGGGAGTTTTCTAAGATTTGTGGTCTTAGGGTTGACCATGAGAGAAGCCACAACTCATGGTCAGGGCAACGAGTTGTTAGGTTGGTCGTGGTTAGAAGTTGACTTGGATATTGAATTTTTGGTAGTGTTTCCAATGATTGGGTCACCACAAGTTGTTAGGAACACCATGAGTCATGGTGTCCCTCATGGTGGCTGGCATCTCATGGTGACTGGCATAGTAATGTTTTGCAGTGTTGATGACGGGAGTAGGAACAAGTCATCCTTGGTAACGACTCGTCCAGTCCCTTGTTGGGACTAGCAGTGTGATTTTTACTGCAAAATTATTAAGGGGTTTTCCATAATTCCTAAGCTCCTAAGACCTAAACTACGTTGTTTTAATCTCAGTTAGGATTGTTTTAAAAGGATTTATCTAATTCTAAACTATTCCTTCCCCATGCATGCAATGCTAGTTAATTTCTAAGGTGATCAAGTCCAGAATTCATCAAATTCTCCTCCAATTTATTTGGGAATTCAAGAAGGCGTGTGAACTCAGAAGTACCCAGGTATGTGGGGTTATTAATGGGAGTATTCCTTCACTCCCATGCCCTAATTCTCTTCTACTTCATGAAATTCTAAGTTGATGAATCTATGGGGTTTTAACCCAACTTGTGAGTTCTCTAAGTTTCTATCATGGGTAAATTCTATTTGTGTTCTAATGTTGTTTCAAGATTCATGGGCATGTTTTATAAAGTTTTAAATTACAAATTTATGATTTCAAAAGTCATGCAATTATAATGCCCAATTATGAATGTTCATGAAAGGTTAAGATTATGATCTAAGTTTTCAAGTATGATGAGTTATGTATGATGAATGTATAATTTTGAATTACTCATGTTTATATTCATAAATTTTACTATCAAATCTATTCCAAAGCATGTCTATGTTTTAGGCAAGCCTATATGATCAATTATGATTCATGATTTTCTTCAATTTCATGTTAAAGATCCACATGATTTTGGAGTCTAGAATCCCTCCTTTGAGCTTGTGATATCATTGAGCCAAGGCTCCTCATGATATGTTTTCAATTAACCATGTATGATTATGATTCAAATTAATCACAAGATGATGGTTCATCTTCTTTGAAAAACGATGGAGAGAATATGCATGTTTTGGGAGTAGTGTCTAGCACCAAGTAGGCTAAGGGTTCAGTCAACCCTGTGCCTCAGAACAACATGCCAATATAGGTGTGTTCAGATTATATGGGACCTCCTTTGTATACTTTCCCTTCCCCTGAGGGGCCTCTGCTAGATATCGATATCATGGTAGCGCCTTTATCCTCGACAAGGCTTTGGACGGCTCTACCCACTTGAATGTGATAGTCGGGACCATGTAAGCTCTATTTTAGTAATGTCGGTTATATGACGAGTCTCCCATTGTTCCTTATGATATTCAGTTATGCATGTTCATCAGTCATGATATAATGTTTTTAGCAGGTTTTGACCCAATGTTCAGTTTTATTTATGATTATCAACCTTCAGCTTTGGGTCATTTGATTCAGTTATGATGTTCAATTATGTTTAAATTATGTTTTTAGATAATAGCATGCTAACCTTACTCTCAGAATCCTATCTTGAATACGTTTTATGATATGCATGATTTCAGTTTTTACTTACTTAGCGGTTTTACTTACCTTTCATACTCAGTACATTCCAAGTACTGACCGCATAATCTATGTTGTATCGTTTGATGATACAGACTCGGACGTTCAGGTCCAGTCCCACCACTAGCTAGATTCTCAAAGTTAGCATTTCTCAGCCTATTGGTGAGTCCTCATCCTTCGAGGACCTTCTTATCATCTTGTGTGAGTACATTCAGTTTCAGTTTATTAGTGAGTTAGTTGGGGTCTTGTCCCATCAACTCGTCGGGATGTAGAGGCTTATCAGACATAAAATGTATTCAGCTTCAGATCAGTACTATGCTTTATGTTGTTCAGATGTTGTTACATTTTCAGACTTCCGCTATGTTAGATGTTAAGACCTTCCGTGTTTAATTATGTTGATTTTAACTAACATGTTCATGCAATGGGTTAACTTGGATCCTCTCGAGGTTCTTTGTACCGTGTCTCAATTCGGGCCTATGTTCGGGTCATGACAAACTTGCACCAGGAATGTTGTAACAACCTCATCCCAGACTTGCACCGTTTTGCCTTCCTTCCTTCCATTTCTTATACAAAATCTGAGCTACCCCTTTCAACTGGTAGGTATCCAGATCAGCACTTTCTGTAGAGGTAACACCCATGATTTGTGTAAAACGCCGAATAATTTGAGTGATAAAATCGTGCTTTTGAGGTAGGACTAAGAGTACATAATTGGCTAAGGAGGAAGTATTATGAGTTATTTGAGTCACTCTATGGTCGTATTTAAGATTGGACGTCGACCAAGTTGTATAACAAAATTCGAAAAAAATTATCGTAAAATTTTCTTCTTGAGATTCCTTGAAATTTAGGTCATATGTGTCGATACTTTTCTTCCTATCTATAAGGAGTTAGGGGGTCAGAGACCTATAAAATTAAAGGTATATGAATCTAATTTCCAGATCATCAAACCGTTCTCCAATCCCACTTCGGAGTAGAGAGATATTCACGTTTCCGCGAGACCGCAGAAGCAGGTACCTCCAGAGGTCTTAAAGCGGTGGAGAACTATAAATAGCCCCTTGGTCGGTTGTTCTTCATCCAAAATTCATTTTTCAAGAATATATTTTTTATGAAACATCTCTCAAGTTCTCTCCATTTTTTCCTTTGGCTTTTGGGGCTAGAATCCATGGCTCAACATGATTTTGATGTCGGGAAGTTGGGAATCGCATGTAGCTTGCGTTTTGGTGTCTTTTACGGGCTGTTAGTGGTTGTTTCGTGGTGAATAAGTTTTTAAGACTTCTTCCTTTTGTTTTCCCTGTATTTTTATTTTGTTTATAGGTGTGTTAACACCATTATGTTGTAGTCTTGGAGTTTCTACCGTCAAATTCCTATGAATCTTGTCGAGTAAGCTTTGTTCGTCTTGCTTTGTTATTGAGTTGTGTTGGCTGCATTTTGGAAGAATTTTTACTTCCTTTAGGCATTAGGTTCATGGTTTTTAAGGCTCAAGTTCGGCTAGGCGTGAAGCTAAGGTATGTTAGGCTTGTCCTTCCCTTTGTCGGCACAAATTCTGTAGTTGTTGTCATCCGTGTTGACGTGTGTGTTGGCTGTTTTGTGATGGCTTGTGTTATTCTATTATTGAAATCTTGTTTTTCTGTTTATATGGTAATAATGATGTTTATAAAGTTCTGGTTTGGTTGGTGGTTCGGGCTTGAGTGCGGAGAATCATAGTTATGGCAAATTATTGGGCTCGTATCGAGAGGTCGTGTGTGAGGCTTGCGGTTCATGTAGAATGTTATGGGCTGTTAGTGTGAATATGATTAGGTGATGATTTTAAAAAGGGAATGAGGTATTATAGTGGTTAAGGTCGATGGTTGTGACGATATTTTGTTAGATTCGAATCAGTGATCGTGTCGACCGTGTCGATGGCACGTGACGGCCGTGGTGACACTTGGGTTGATTTGGCCGTGTCTCTTGATGTTAGTGGTAATAATAGTGGCTTGTGGCATTTTGTAATGCTTATTAATAGACTGGTTAGGATGGTAATCCTTAGCTCGGCTAGTGGCTTATTGGTGGACGGCTAGATGTGAAAGAATAGAACTATGATGTATTAGTCATGTTGTGGGGTTTGAGAGCCGATTGTGGACTATTTCAGCATGTATTATTATTGTTGTTGATTGTGTGTGTGTTTTGTTTGAGGCCTTGTGCCTTGTGGCTTTTGGATATCCGACGCACGAGTGTGTTTTCGGGTGAGGGGTTGAGCCCAAGGAGTGATATGACCTACAGGGTCGAGGATGATGTCCTCCGTAGTGTCAAGTTAAGACATGATTCGAGAGTTGTCCGATATGTCTGAGCCTTCTTGGGATCACGATTTTGTTCTCCGAGATGGATTGAGCTCCTCTAACTGTGCGCAACCGAGAGAGAGTTTGGCAGTGCTTGATAGATGATTTTCACTGACTTGTGTTTACTTTTGATATGCTTGGCATTATATTATAATTGCTACTCGTATTATATGTTATCTGATAGCAGTGGATGCTAGATGTTTGCTAGTGTTAGTTGGAGGCCGTTGAGAGGTCTAGAGACGATGATAGGTAAGCTATGTTTTCTAGGTGCCGCTGTGTTAATGTTTACTTTTGGACATTCCAGGCTTATGTCTCCAGGTAGGTTTTGGTTGTATGCTTTTTTGTACTTGCCAGGCTTATGGGGGCCAAGTAGGTCTATGTGTTTACTTATGTTGAGTCTCCTTCTGCGATATCTGGTATATCTGTTGATCTCTAATCTTAGTCTTCCAGTTATTTCTGCCTGTCATGCTCGGTACATTATTATACTAACACCATAGTCGGGGAGTTGCATTCATGCCTGCAGGTGATGATGGGCTTATAGATTGAGTTCTTTGTTGCTGAGTGGAGTTCCAATTGAGTCGCTGCGCTCCAGGTCTTTCGTAGTTTCCAGAGGTCGAGTTATGGGCAGTTCAGGGCCTGTCCTGGACAATTGATTTCTATTATATTTTTAGAGGATCGTATACATTTGCCGTGGGAGTAGTGTCATTGTTATAGGCTAGGTGGGCTATGTAGTATAGTTGTTCTTCCATTTTGTGGCCTCGACGGCATACTGTATTCATTTTTCTTTGTTGGTCAGGTGATGCATATTCTGCTATAGTCTATCATCTCATTCTTATTGTATAGTGGTTTTGTTGTTGAACCTCATTGGTTTTGGCCTTTGTTTTATATTTTGGGCGTCGAGTATGCTCATATCAGGGGTGGCACTAGGTGCCAGTCACACCTCCTCGGGTTTGGGGTGTGACAGACTTGGTATCAGAGCAGTTCTTCTTAAGGAGTCTATGAGTCGTGTCTAGTAGAGTCTTGTTTATGTGTGCATTGCGTAGTGTACTTAAAAATAAGAGGCTACATGGAATTTAGGGTTGTTACCCTTCTTTTTGGATCAAAATCTTGCGAGAAGTCAGATGTCATAGGAGTCGGGTCTATACTCACGTTTTCTGACTTTTGCAGGGATGCTTGTAACTTGATGAATTATATTCTTCTAGTGTCTAGACATAGCGGCAGGTATGATTCTTATTTTAATTATGGTTATAGTACTTTCATGCCTTGGCATGGTGCAAGGTTTTGTTGTTTGGTGTTCTTTGAGGTAGGATTTTCATGTGAGGCTATGTCGTGCGATGTCGTGTTGTTTCATTCTTTCAGTTGGAATCGTGTGTGCCATCCAACATTCGAGGACGAATATTTCTAAGGGGGGAAGGACATAATACACTGGATAATTTGAGCGATAAAATCGTACTTTCGAAGTAGGACTAAGAGTACATAATTGGCTAAGAAGGATTTTTATGAGTTATTTGAGTCACTCTATGGTCGTATTTAAGATTGGATGTTGATCAAGTTGTATAACAATATTTGGAAAAAGGTATCGTAAAATTTCCTTCATGAGATTCCTTGAAATTTAGGTCAAATGTCTCGAGGCGTTTCTCCCAATCTATAAGGAGTTAGGGGGTGTTGCAACCTATCAAATTAAAGTTCTATGAATCTATTTTTCCAGATCATCAAACCGTTCGCCTATGCAACTTTTTCATAGAGAGATATTCGCATTTCCACAAGACCGCATAAGCAGGCACCTCCCAAGGTCTTAAGGCGGTGGAGAACTATAAATAGCCCCTTGGTCGGTTGTTCTTCATCCAAAATTCATTTTTCCAGCATATATTTTGTATGAAACATCTCTCAAGTTCTCTCCATGGTTTCCTTTTGGTTTTGGGGCTAGAATCCATGGCTCAACAAGATTTTGATGTCGGGAAGTTGGGAATCGCGTGTAGCTTGCGTTTTGGTGTCTTCTCCAGGATGTTGGTGGCTGTTTCATGGTGAAGATGTTGGTGAGACTTCTTCCTTTTGTTTTCCTTGGTTTTTGAGTTTGTGTATAGGTGTGTCAACACTATTGGGTTGTAGTCTCGGAGTTTCTACTGTCGAATTCCTATGAATCTTGTCGAGTAAGCTTCGTTTGTCTGGTTTTGTTATTAATTTGTGTTGGCTGCATTTTTGAAGAATTTTTGAGTGCCTTTAGGCAGTAGGTTCATGGATTTGAAGGCTAAAGTTCGGCTAGTTTGAAGCTAAGTTATGTTAGGCTTGTCCCTCCTTTTGTCGGCATGTATTCCGTAGCCGTTGTCGTCCGTGTTGACGTGTCTGTTGGCTGTTTTGTGATGGCTTGTGTTATGATATTATTGAACTCTTGTTTTTCTTTTTATATGGTGATAATGGTGTGTATAAGGTTCTGGTTTGTTTTGTGGCTCGGGCTTGAGTGCGGAGAATCATAGTTATGGCAAATTATTAGGCTCGTATTGAGAGGTTGTGTGTGAGGCATGTGGTTCTTGTAGCAAATTATGGGCTGTTAGTGTGAATATGATTAGGTGATGATATTAACAAGTCAATGAGGGATTAGAGTGGTTAAGGTTTATGGTTTCGACGATCTTTTGTTATATTTGAATCGATGATCGTGTCGACCGTGTCGATGGCACGTGGCGGTCATGGTGACACTTGGGCGGATTGGCCGTGTCTCTTGATGCTAGTTGTAAGTTTTGTGGCTTGTGGCTGTTTGTAATGCTTGGTGATAGACTGTTTAGGATGGTAATACTTAGCTCGGCTAGTGGCTCGTTGGTGGATGGCTAGATGTGAAAGAATGATACTATGTTGTATTAGTCGGGTTGTGGGGTTTGAGAGCCGATTGTGGGATATTTGAGCATGTATTATTATTTTTGTGGATTTTGTGTGTGTTGTGTTTGATGACTTTTAGCTAATATATACCCGATGCACGAAAGTTGTTCCGGCTAGGGGTCTAGCCCAAGGTGCCTTGTGGCTTGTGGATACCCGATGCACGAGAGTGTTTCCAGTTTAGGGGTTGAGCCCAAGGAGTGATATGTCCTACGAGGTTGAGGATGATGTCCTCCATAGTGTCAAGTGGAGATATGATTCGAGAGTGGTCCAACATGTCTGAGCGTTCCTGGGATCACGATTTGGTTCTCCGAGATGGATTGAGCTCCACTAACTGTGCACAGCTGAGAGAGAGTTCGACAGTGCTTGATTGATGATGTTCACTCACTGGTGTTTACTTTTGATATGCTTGGCATTATATTGTAATTGTTGCTCGTGTTATATGTTATCTAATAGCAGTGGATACTAGATGTTTCCTGGTGTAAGCTGGAGGCCGTTGAGAGGTCTAGAGGCGTTGATAGGTGAGCTATGTTTGCTAGGTACCACTGTCTTATTGTTTACTTTTGGACTTGCCAGGCTTATGGGGCAAGGTAGGTTTTGTTTGTATGTTTGTTTGTACTTGCCAGGCTTATGGGGGCCAAGTAGGTTCTATGTGTTTACTTATGTTGAGTCTCCTTCTGTGATATCTGGTATATCTATTGATCTCTAATCTTAGTCTTCCAGTTATTTTTGCCTTTCATGCTCGGTACATTATTATACTAACACCCTAGTCGGGGAGCTGCATTCATGCATACAGGTGATGATGGGCTGATAGAGAGATTTCTTTGTTGCTGAGTGGAGTTCCAGCTGAGTCGGTGCGCTCGAGGTCTTTCATAGTTGCCAGAGGTCGAGTTATAGGTAGTTCAGGGTCTGTCCTGGACAGTTGATTTCTATTATACTTTTAGAGGCTCGTAAACATTTGTTGTGGGAGTAGTGTCATTGTTATAGGCTAGGTGGGCCATGTAGTATAGTTGTTCTTCCATTTTGTGGCCTCGATGGCATACGGTATTTATTTTTCTTGGTTGGTCAGGTGAGCTATCTTCTGCTATAGTCTATCGTCTCATTCTGATTGTATAGTTGTTTTGTTGTTGAATCTCATCGATTTTGGCCTTTGTTTTATAATTTTGGTGTCGGGTATGCTCATATTAGGGGTGGCACCAGGTGCTAGTCACGCCTCCCTTGGTTTGGGGTGTGACAATTTGGGTGATCTTTTGCACTTCATCAATGAATTCATATGGGTCTTAATAATCCTTAGACCTGTAAAATGCTGGGGTATTCATCCGAGTAAAATCCTGGCTCTAGCAGTAGCTACAGACCCATTTATATGCACTGGCACCACAACCTGCTAATTCACCTAGTTGGTCATTGCTTGAGTCAGTATTTGGATATCTATCAAAAATTATGTATGTGACACCTGGTCATCCTGAGGGGTTGTGAGAGCTGGTGGGGCTGGCTGGTTAGCATTTTCGGTCCTCCATCCATTTCCCCTTTTTAGAGAAATTATTAACTGAAATGGGTAAAGCACGAGTTAGGAGGATAAATTTTTAGAGATTAAACTCTACAAATGATAAGAATTATGAAGAAAAGGGAATATTCCTAAAAACACCTTGTAGCCTCCTCCTTATAAGTGTGGCGCAATTCACACCCATGAAAAGGACTCTACTTGATGCAGCGTTTAGACATCCAGGGATATTCTAAACTTGATGCTCTGATACAAAGTTTGTCACGACTTGACATTGCTCCCTGGACATGACATGGTACTTAGAGTCACGGATGACCACAACCAAACCTCTGTAGAGCATATTCTACTACAAGCTGATCTGTTGAGAATAAACATAAAATAGTGGAAGTTGAGAAAGGAATTAACTGCTACATAATAAATGACAAAATTTGAAGTTTATCTGAAAATCTAGCTAAATCTATAAATTATTATCTGAAAGCCTTCTAACATGAACTGATAAGTTGCTTGGATAAACCCCCAGCTAACTCCAATGTCTACAATTAAAACTGAAAATGACTAGTACTGAAGATGAAAGCTATGGTCCTCGGGAGATGAGGACTCACCAAAGAGTACTGTTGTGCTCCGAAGGAGAACTAACCATGCTGATGGCCTGAGAACCTGAACCTATATAATAAAACGATATAGCATAGGATGTATGCATTACTACGTTGAATGTATTGAGTATGCGAGATAAAAGTTAAACACAAGAATATTGAAAATCCTTAAATTGTACTGGCAAGACATGCAATGACCATATCTAGAATAGTAAGTACTAAAAGAATCTAAATGTCTGATAATACTATAAGTACTAATAACTTTCTGAAGGTCATAAGTGTACCCTAAAATCTGAAAGACTGAATTGAACTATAGACAATTAATTTACTGGACTGCTCTGTATTATGGGAGAGACTATAACCGACATGTAACAATGTGAGCTAATGTGGAGTCCGATGTGTACCTCCCATCGGAGAAGGCCCACTATACCTTGCCAGGGTATAGTAGATTAACTAAGTAATCACTGTCTGGGGCCCATTCGGGCTAACAAACTACAGTTTCCTGTAAGATAATCCTTGAGGGTCTGAGAGGAAATTGAAACCCTTATTTTTGCCTTGAACTTTCTGTCTGAGTTTTTCATGGAGGAATTCTAAGAGTGTGAGGTAAGACTGAGGGAGGAATGTCGTATATCCCTCTAAATTCATGAAATATATTCCCAAAATTACATAATTTATGGACCAGAAGAGTGGGAATATATAAGAATACCTCTGAAATTCCAAGGTCATGATGCATCTGATGGGATAAGTGATGGACCGTCGCAAACTTGGTGGTCCGTCATCTCCACCGTTAGGCTTAAACAAAATCGCCCCAATAATTTTCCCTATTTGATGGTTAGGGTGATGGGCCATCACTCACCTGACATATTTTCATCCTCTCCATCAGCCTTAAACAGATTGCATAGAGTTCTCAACCTAAGTGACAGTTGGCATGACGGGATGTCGCTTATTTGATGGTTCTTCGATTGCTCTGTCGCCCTCAAGCTTAAGAGACCAGACATCGATGGACCTAATGATGGTCCGTAGTCTGTCTAATGGCTATCAGATCCACCATCATAGGTGCAACGGGCTGTCACTTCCCCCATCACGCTGGCACCAGGTCTACAACTATCATTCTTTTGCTGCAATATTTCATAATGGGGTCTAAGGTATTACAGGCATCGTCACTTGGTTGCCCTCCAAACACACCCTTCATTTGTAACAAATGTATCACAGTTCTTGTCATATGAAAGACAACATTCCCTAAAGTAGGTGGTAGGCATATGGAACCCGCTACATTAGGCAACATTGTCTCATCATCGTCTTGGTCCATGTGTCTGTCCATAAAACCCACTTGAGAGTCTCTGCTCATGAAATTTAACCAAAACAAGCAGTGAAAAAAACAACTAATGTAAATTCACACAAAATTCTTAGCTAGTTTAAATCAACAAACAACTCTAGATTATCAATGCCTATTCCCTGACAACGGCCCAAAAATTGATAATGTCCAAATTCAGACCTCGCTAGAACAGAGTGTAAACGGTCACTCACATTATAATTTACCCAACTTTATGAGTCAGGATCAAATCCATAGGGAATAGGGAGAGTTTGATACTAAAGTTGTATATCAATCTAAACTAATTAGCATCATTGAATCACAATTTATAAAGTAAATGTGTGGGGGAAAATAGGATCACTATAGAATTCTAAAAGCAATACTTAAACGGGGTAATGTGAATTGAAGAAACAATGACAACAAATACTAGGGATGTGCTATTGACGGGATGTGGGTAAGATTGGGGTTAATCAATAAATCTAAAGAATCAACTACTAACATGAATAGCCATGGATAAGGTTATACCTGATGTCTTTCAACCACATGTGTATATTCTACTTGGGTCGATTCAAACCCCAAGCTCACATAATAAATTAACCATATTTTCTTGGAGAAGAATTAAGTCCTTTCTACCCTTAATCCTTAAATGAGTTGTTAAAAGGGTATTGGCTATTTCTAGCCCAACCTACACTTGCAAGACTTAAATTCCCACTAATGCTTTCTCATCCATATCCTACTTCCCTTTTTCAAGCAAAAGCAAGATAAGTAAACACAATTTATGTTTGCAATCATAAATATTTTAATTAAAACATAGAGAATGAATTAGATTCATGCATAATAAGTGATTCTATGGCTAAATCAATAACACCCAATCAAATCTAAACCCACATCAAGCACACACCCTTAGCAATCAAATTATCCACTCATGAATGTAAACAAGAGAATTATATAAACAATGAAGTCATTAACATTCATCATTGAGTAGTAAATTTAAGCTTCAATGTGGATTCTTACCCTAAAATTTTAAGAAGATGAAGACGAACTCTCACTTCTCTCTCTACCAAAATTGATATTCAAAAAGTACTTTTCTTCTAAGATCAAGGTGTGCACAAATTAGGTAAAGTCTTCTCTTTTTTATGCTGGTTAGATTTCCATTTTTCCCTAAGAAGCTTCCAAAATATTCTTGTGTAGGATTTGGACAACCTTACCCTTCTTAGCACGAACTCACTTGCGCGGCACCTGCATTTCGCAGGTGCCCATCCATGAGACGCAGTTGCTTCACAAGTGTCATCAAAATGCCTGTCTTGGCTTCTATGTTTTCACCTGTATTTCCCAGGTGCCAAGCTACGTGTCACGATCCGAACGGAGGCCCGGATCGTAACAGGGGACAAGGAGCCTCGATAGACCCCAAGTCGACCCATTGCATAAGCATACATCTAATCTCAGTCAAGAAACTGAATAATCAATAAAATACTTATAGTAGAAGTCTAAATTGAACACAACATCAGAATACGAAATCCAAAGTTGAATACATACATATGTCTGAGAAGCCTCTAAACATGACGAGTTGATGGGACAAGACCCCAACTAACTCAAAAAAAATTGAAACTGAAATACACTTAAGAAATCTAAATAGTCTAGTCCTCGAGAGATGAGGAGTCACCAACAATGCAAATGCTAACTCTGATAAGCTGACAACGAGTGGGGCTGAACCTGAGAGTTGAGTCCTATATCATGAAACAATACATCATAGAGTATGTGGTCAGTACGTGGAATGTACCGAGTATGCAGGGCAAGTAGAACCACTAAAGTAAACAAAATCATTTCAAGACAATGCATAATATAACATAAATGTTATGAGTCTGAGAGTAGGGCTTGATTCATTCTTTTTGAAATCATGATCTCTTAATAATATAACATAATATAACTTCATAACATCATAGCTGAATTGATTGACTCAAAGCTGAATTCTTATATTTATAAGTAAAGCTTAATACTGAGTTAAAACTGCATTAGAACATGTATATATGTATATATATAAGTCTCATGAGTAATAAATATGCATATCTGAAATCATGGGGAACAATGGGAGACTCATCTATTAACAGACATACCACGATAGAGCTTAAGTGGGTAGAGCCATCCAAAGCCTTGTCGGGGCTAGGGATAGATCACTAGTGTAAAACCCTAAGTAGTTAAGGATCCATGGAGAACACTTACCCACGTTAATTGCATTAATTTGGAAAAAACCATTAATTTCTCAATATTGTTACTTCTTAATTTGACAAATCCCCCCTTTTAGAAAATAATTGACTCAAAAGCTTAAACACTAGCGTTCTTCTATATCCTTCCATATACCCCGTGGGATAGACCCTAACCTCTAGTTGGGTTCTTTATTGACAACGTCCTCTTCATACTTCGGTAGGAGGTATGGGTTGAGCATTATCAAAAAATGGCGCCGTTGTTTGGGAATATGGTTTAGGATTAGATATTGTTTAAATTTTACTCTTTATTTACTATTTTTTATTTTTCTTTAATTTTCTGACGTGTCATAGGGATGCGTGGTGAAACAAGCGGCCAAGATGTGACCACGGTCTCAACAGGTATCTTGATGAAGTATGAGTAATCAAGATACTTATATCATGCCACGACGTTAAATCAGGCGCTACTTGGGAGGCAACCCAAGATAAATTTTTCATTTTGATGTGTTTGTTCAAGTGTGTAGGTGATAGGTCATGATTTTCAACAAATTTGAGCTTAAATAGTGAAAATGGGGAGCAAGACAGTCGAATGTGCACACCGCGCATCGCGCCGGCCATGCAACACAAGGCCTGGCGCAAGGCACAGGCACAAGTGCCACAATGCCTGGCGCGATACACAGGTGACATAGAACCAGCAGTAGGCACAACGCACAGTAAATTCGGCGCATCCAGGCACGCAACATGAACAAAAGTTGGCGCTTCCCGAGGTGCCTCGTGGAGCAGATTTGGTGGGTTCAGCGTCGCAACGGGGGGCAGTGTCCAGAGGGAAAAAATTTTAAGGTCAAAAATGAAAATTTTATCTTGAAGGAGTACTTTAAAAAGGCCTATACCAAATATTTCATCTCATTCTTGTGAAGACCGCACCGCACCCCTCAAATTCACTAAGCAAATTCTCTCAAAACTTCATCAATCCTTCAAAATCTTCATCAATCCTTCAAAATCTTCCAAATTTTTAACCCAAAACACAAAGTGAATCATTTTCCTTTTGAAACCTCCACAAATGGCACCAAAAGTAAGCAAAGGGAAAGCAGTGGCTTCTTCAATCCATGGATCAAAAAGAGCAAGGAGACCTAGTGAAGATTAGCATGAAGATGTAAATATGGCATCACCGCAATTGAGGCGATATGGTCTCCGTTGGGTCATGGATAAAGAAGGTAAAAAATGGTTCAAGGAACATAAGGAATCTAAATATTCACAGGACATGTTTATTGATAGAAATTGCTTTTCACTAGATTTCCCTCACATGGTTGATAGAATACTCACCCTTGGCCTTTGTTTTATGTTTAATGCACCGAGTGATTGTAACGTGAATGGTGAGAGAATTCCTTGCAAATTGGATGCCAAATGAATGGTCGAACCAAGTTAAAATAAGAGGCCAAATTATTGAGTTTGCACCAAAAGCTTTGAATAGATTACTTGGGACACCTAATGTTGATCCACAACCCTTTGTTGACTTAGTGAAGAAACCTCCTTATAGGAATATTAGACATACTCTGTGTATCCCTAACTCTATTGCACGGTGGACTCCCCACCAACAACTTCGGTGTCATGTTTCACTTCCATATGCCCACTTAAGTAGAGAGGCATGAGTATGGTTAAAAATAGCTTGTGCTTGTTTGGTGCCCGGAAAACATGTAACCCATGTGACTAGAGAAAGAGTGTGTCTTGTATATGCGCCAATGACAGGAATGCCATTAATGTGGGGGTGCTCATTAAAAATGTGTTGAAAAGAGTAAGGCTTAAAAAAGGGCAAAACATCGAATTTGGGGGTCTCTTAACCCAATTTTTGCAGGGGCACGACATTGAGGAGGAGGAAGCAGACTATGGACCTGATTATGATCCTAGGGGGGTTGATGTGACAAAAACAAAGGAACTCGAGGGTATAAACGGTCCGGTCCTTACTGTCAATGAGCGCAATGCGTGAATTGACAACATGTTAAGCAACTTATACGGTATGAAAATGCTCCAGCTGAGGATGAATGGTGTGACAGAGGAGCATCTCCAACAGCTTAACATAGACTACCCTCTGAGTGAGCACTCACAAGCCTTTTGCAGAGTTGGTCCTGGATACGAGGATCCTCTTGATGATGATGTTGCTATGGAGGACGAGATGGAAATAGTAGACTCGGACATATAGTCGAGTGATGATGATGAGGAAGATTCTGAGATGGGCGAAGCTGCACTTGCCCCCAGACGACGAGGAGTAGAGGCCCAGAGGGTTCTTCTTTCACTGTATTACTTTATGCTTATGTGGTTTAGCACTGGGGATAGCGTAACCAGTTAAGTGTGGGGTGGGAGAATTGAACTTCATATTACTATGCATTCTTTAATTATTAAATTTGCACATGGTAGGCCTAACTTTTTTGGGGATTTATGATCTATTGTGCATTCTTGTTTGTGTGTAGTAGTTTATTTTATTTTATTTTGGGTTTCTCTAGTTTTGTTTTCGGTACTTTTCCGGTGGATAATCCCTTAGAACCGACAAGAGAGTCTAGTTTTTTTATTTTTTTTTATTTTTAGTCATTGAGTCATGACTTTGCCCAATGATGGATGGATGACGACCATCTTAAGGGTAAATTAGTCATTAGGAAGAAAAAGAACTTGGACCCCATGAATGCTCGGTGCTTCACTTAAGGTATCATTGAGACTTTATAAAAAAATTCACTCAAAAATGCATAAAAAGGTAGAAACACTTAGTCTTTTGGGAACTTGACTCTTGTACTTGAAAAGTAAGGCTTAATTATGTTATCTATGCAATATGAATATATGTGTTTATGTGATCTTTATTTCCATTGTTAAACCATTTTGTGACAATGTGTGAGGAATTTTTTTTTATACTCCATGCTTGCAAATTGATGTCTAGAACTTGCCCGGTGTGTGTGCAAAGCGAAATAAGAATGATGGATTCAGAAAGTGATATAGGCATTTCTTTGGTAGCCTTGTTTTTATCCTATTTTACCTACCTTGATTGTAATTATCCTAATTAGCAATGTTGAGCATTAGCCTATTCTTTTGATAACCATATTACAAGCTTAAATCCTTTTTTTTTCTATTGACTTATATTTGATCCAAATGAATCCTAGAGAACTTTAATGAAAAATTTTGCATGAAAGGAGAATAAGTGGAAAAGTGAAGGGAAAAGCTTAAAAGTGTGGAAATTTTGAAGAAAAGAAAAAGGCGAAATTTTGCTAAACAAGGAGGGTGATAGTTAGTGGGAAAACAAAAGAAAGAAAGAGCTTTGAGAAAAATGATGATGAAAAAATGAGTTAATGATCTCAATGATTAAAGGAAAAATCCACACTAGTAACATAAGTTGAAAATTGAAAAATAAAAGGAGGTATAAGGAGAAAATTTGGACATTGAAGAATGAGCTAAAAATCAAAGTGTCGTGAAGTATTAAAGTGCTTAGGGAGGTTAGTCACTATCTTCGCCAAATAGTCCCTACTCGTCTCTTAGCTTAAATTACAACCAAATTAAAGTCCTAATTTATCATTGATTCATAATTCAAATTAGCAGAATATTACATTAAGGGCAAGCCTATGGGTCGTCGTTTGCATGTATGCTGAGTTCTTTGGGAGAGTGGGTGTATTTTGTTATATTTATGCCCAAGTTAATCTTATTGTATACCTTGTGTGAGAAGGGGCATCTCTCAAAATTGTGAGGGGCGCAATGGTAAGACTTTTGTAAAATCTTGATTTCTAAATTGCCTATAATTCATGTTGACCAAAAATATGTCTTAATGAGTTAGTTTTCAAAAGCTAAGTGATTTCGAACTTTGACATTTTAATGTTGATCCTATATGCATGCGAGTGAGTTGTTGGAGCTTCATTGAATTGTCTCACGATCCTAAGTGTAAGTAGACCCATTCGTAGGATGAATTTTGTGCTTAATTGTTAGAAGGGAAGTAGTAGATTGTTCGAGGATGAACAATAGTATAAGTGTTGGGTGTTGATGAAGGGCGTATTTACGCACTTCATAAACATATTTTTGCTCGTACTATACTATGTTTTGAGAATAAATTTTGTGTTCTTGCATGTAATTATGTTATATATTTGTAAAAATGGCTCATGCACATGATTAGATATTTTTAGGGATAAAAATGATATATTTTGGAGTATTTGAGACCTTTGGACTAAAGTTGAAGAAGAAGGAATGAATTAAGAAAGAACACGGGAAAATAAAAAATGGCACACTGCCATGCGCAAGGCGCAAAGCCTTTGACGCTACAAGCCGCGTGAGGCACTGCCTTCCTAGGCGCTACAAGCCATGTGAAGCACTGCCTTCCCAAGCGCAGCAGCAGGCACGAGGCGCCAGTTCTCCCACGCTACAGCAAGCACGCAGTAGCACTGTCTCAACGCATTGGCAGACGGACAACATCACTCTTCTCAGCACAATGGGGTAGGCAACGCAGAAAAAAGGGCATGTCACACGGCCAAAGTTTGCTTCCTACTTCAACTAGGAAAAAAGAACTCCATGTCCCAAGTAAAATTAACCAAGAAACAAGGACAACATAAATTTACTACTATAAATACCCTTTTACTTTCATTTAATAGAGAGTTGGAAAGAAGTTTTTGGAAAAGTTGGAAGTTAGAAACTTATAGAGTTTAAAGTCTCATGTTTTTATATACAAGTTTGGTGTCTTACGTTTTGAATTTTGAGACGATTGTTGAATTGTTCTTCCGAATTTTTGCATTAATACAGTGAAGGTTCTTCCGATCATTGTTGTAAGTATTAATTTGTGTTTTATTTATGAATGCTATTAATTTACTTATAAACATGATAAGTTAGAACTACCACAACTAGGGTTGTGGGAACCATGGTGAATTAACGAACTAGGGTTTTCACAATGTGATTCTAAATCAATACTAAATGCTTTTATTGTATTCTCTTCATGCTTAAAAGTTTTTTAATGGTTTAGTATGTTAGGACTTGCCCGAATTCTTTACTTTCTTAGGTCTAAGAGGTAGATATTAGGAAAAGAGAATTACAACAAAGCCTTGATCTTGATGATCATTGTATTAACTATAGCTGTGGTCGCATGATAGTTAAATTTGGGACATATTGATAACGGTTAATTTTCAATCGCTCATGAGACCTAGTCGGGTGATTGAGTATAGTCACTCAATAGGGACTGCTCAGTCGTTTGAATGAACCTAAGTTATCCGGTCTACAAGTAAAGTATTGGGATAGGTCACTAATGTAAAACACTTACCCTAGTTAATTGCATTAATTTGGAAAAACCCATCAATTTCTCAAAATTATTACTTATTAATTTTACAAATCCCCACTATTAGAAAATAATTGATTACAAAGCTTAAGTACTAGCGTTCTTCTTCATTCTTCCATATTCCCTATGGGATCGACCCCAACCTCTAGTTGGGTTCTTTATTGACAACGTCCGCTTCATACTTCGGTAGGAGGTATGATTTCAGCGTTATCAGTAGGGGAAGCTCACAATGAAGGTCCCGAAGTAATATATAATAGTGTAAACCTACATTGGCGCGTAGTTCTAAGGCATAGGGTGATCGATCCTTAGCCTACTCGGTGCTAGACATTACTCCAAAAACATGCATATGCTCTACATCGTTTTATAACGAATCTCAACATCGTCTATTGACAAAGCTTAATAATCAAATACATCTCAAATATGAAATCATATATATGAGAAGCTTTTACTCAAAACATACCACAAGTTTAAAATATAATTGGGAGCCTTTGCTCCAAATCCATGTGGTAAGCTATGCATAGGAAAACATTAACTCAAAACATACCACAAGCTGAAAGTATGACTGGAGTGTTTCCTCAAAAACAATGTGGTAAGCTTAATTAAGGGAAGTCATTATTCATACTTAACATTTGGGCATTGCCCAAAGCTTTATAATACTTAGGAATACTCAATTCTCATCGAAAACCTAATTATAAACATGGGTAGCTTCAAAACATGCTTTTCATCATAATATCTCATTATCATTATATACCCATCACAAATCTTATCTTTCATGAACATCTCATCCATGGGCTTTTAATTCATAAAACTAAAATCATGATTTTAAATTGAAAACATTGTAAAATTTGCCCATGCTTCATAATTCAATAGTAGAATTATAATCAAATCATACTCATGTATAGAAATAGGAGATTCATGCATTTGGGTTTAAACCCCATAGATTAGACATAGAATTCAATCTTTCAAGAGGGATTGGGCATGGGTGTGAAACAAATCACCCATTCATAACCCTACATACTTGTTGATAGCTTATTCTAACACTTCTTTATATTCCCAATAGGAAATTGAAAACAAATTGATGAATGTTAAGCTTAATCACCCTCTCAAGTCTTCTACCTTGCATGCATGAATGAATGAGGCCTAAAATGAACTTGACCCCTTTTAAAGTCACTATTCATAACTCAAAACGTCGTAGTTTAGGCCTTAGGATCTTAGAAATTACAGAAAAGCCCTTACTGAATTTCACAGAAAATAACTGTCAGGTGGTCAAAATGGGGAACCTAACGATTCGTCACCAAGGACCACGACTCGTGGAGTCGGTTGTGAAGTACACTGTTCAACAATTCTCCTGGGCTCCTAACGGGAGACCTAACGACTCGTGATCTGGTGACCATGACTCGTGGTAACCATCCGTGAAGTACATTGTCTGGGCTTCAACAAAAACATACCCTGATTTACCACGACTCACCCCACGAATCATGGGGACTGACCACGACTCATGGGGTCCTCCCATCGAGTGCACCGCCTCCCTTCTTCTCTTTTCTTTCCTTAAACACCCTGCAGCCGACCTAATGACTTGTGGGGTCTAACCACAAGTAGTTTTCATGCCCGTGGGGTCCTTTTTCTAAAACATCCCAAACTCCCCACTAGGCTCTCCAGGAGTCACATCATGACTTGTGGGATGCACCAATGACTCATCCCACAACTCATTCTGTCCCTGGTGCCAGCTTTTAAGTTTTTCTCCGTTTCAACTCTCGACTTTGATCTTTCGGCTTACGGGGTATAACAATATCTTCCCCCGTTGGAACATTCATCCTCGAATGTTGAAAAACACACAAAAAATCATAGAAAATGTAATTATCATATTCATATACTGATCATTTAAATAGAAAATTGACGAAATGACTACCTCTGATTCGAATCACATAACTGAACTGATTTCATGAACCATACACACATCTATATACATAAAAGAAACTTGAGCACATGAACTGAAAATGAAACTAAATAGAGTCTGGGTGAAAAACTGATACCTCAAGATGAAACTGAATCGATAGAGAATAAATGCGGGTATCTAGCCATCATATCCACTTCATCTTTCCATGTAGCTCCTTCAACATGCTGATTCCTCATAAAACATTAAATGAAGCTACTTCCTTGTTCCTTAGCCTTTGAACCTGACGATCCAATATTTCCACCGGAGCCTCCTCATAGCTAAGGCTATCTCTCACACCAACAATGTCCATCGAGACAACTAGAGCAGGATCAGGCAAACACTTCTTCAAAAGTGATACATGAAACACAGGATGCACAGAAGCTAATTCTGAAGGCAACTCCAACTCATAAGACACCTTGCCAACACGTCTTACTATCCGGTATGGGCCTACATAACGGGGACTAAGTTTTACTTTCTTTCCAAAATTGCATTACTCCCTTCATGCGAGACATCCTCTGAAATACCCATTAATTGGCTTCAAATTCTAATTCCCTTCTTCTCACGTCTGCATAAGACTTTTGGCAACTCTGGACAGTTTTCAACCTGTCTCTTATCAACTAAACCTTTTCCATTGCTTCATGAACTGAATCTGGCCCTATCATTGCTGCCTCACCAACCTCAAACTATCTGATGGGTGATCTACATCTCTGCCCATAGAAAGCCTCGAATGGAACCATCTGAATACTAGAGTGATAGCTGTTATTGTAGGAAAACTCGATCAGGGGCAAGTGATCATCGCAACAACCATTGAAATCTATCACGCATGCTCTCAAAATGTCATCGAGAGTATGGATTGTCAGCTCCACATGACCATCCATTTGTGGGTGAAATATTGTGCTGAGTTTAACCTGTGTACCATGTCTTTTTTGAAATGACCTCCAAAACTGAGAGGTAAATTAAGTACCTCGATTTGAAATGATGGATAAGGGCATCCCATGCAGTCGGACCAACTCTGGATATACAGTTTGGCATAATCCTCTGCCGAATCTGTTGTTCTAACCAGTAGAAAATGAGCGTCATTAGTCAACCTGTCTACCACAACCCAAATGGAATCATATTGTCGATGAGTACGAGGTAATCCTGTAATGAAATCCATGTCAATCTATTCCCACTTCCAAGTGGGAATGCTGACATCCTGAAGTACACCTCCCGGCCTTTGATGCTCGTCCTTTCCTTTCTAATAGTTCGTACACTTGGCTATGAATTTTACAATATCCTTCTTCATTCCATTCCACCAATAGATTTCCCGTAAGTCACGGTACATCTTTGTGGCACCTGAATGGATAGAATGCCTTGATTCATGAGCCTCATACAACATCCGACTCCTAAAATCATCGACTTTCAAAACACATAAGCGACCCTAGTACGGAAGCACACCATCTCCCCCTTGGGAGAAAACCTCCACCTTATAACTTAGAAAGTCTTCCTTCAACTTTACCAAAATTTGGTCCTCATCTGGTCTAGATTTCACATCAGTCACCAAGAACGATTCTGATCCGTTTTGCACAACAACAACACCGTCGGTCTAGTCGACCAACCTAACTCCCGACCTGGCAAGTCGATGTATATCTTTCACCAGATCCTTCTTCCCCTCATCCACATGGGACACACTCTCCAAAGAGAGTCTACTAAGTGCGTACGTTACCACATTAGCCTTACCCAGATGGTAAAGGACACTCATATCGTAGTCCTTGAGTAGCTCCAACCACCTCATTTGCTGAAGACTGAGATCTTTCTGCATGAACACATATTGTAAACTCTTATGGTCTGTAAATACATCCACATGTATCCCATACAAATAATGTTGCCATATCTTCAAGGTGAATACCACCACGGCCAATTTAAGATCATTGGTCTGGTAATTCTTCTCATGAACTTTCAACTTTCTAGAGGCGTATGCTATAACTTTCCCATGCTGCATCAACACACACCAAGGTTTGATCCTTGAAGCATCACAATACACCACGAAAACATCAGTGTCCTCCGGGATAGTTAACACTGGTGTTGAGGTATGTAGAGTCTTCAACTCTTGGAAACTCTTTTCACAAGCCTCTAACCATTGGAACTTCAACTTCTTCTGGGTCAATTTGGTCTAAGGCGCTACAATACATGAAAAACCCTCAACAAATCTTTGATAGTAGCTAGTTAAACCTAAGAAACTCTGAATATCTGAAGGATTCACTGGTCTAGGCCAATTCTTCACCGCCTCTATTTTTTGAGAATCCACCTTGATGCCCTCACTTTATACCACATGGCCCAAAAATCCTATGAAGTTCAACCAGAACTTTCACTTGTTGAACTTGACATACAATAGCCGATCCTTAAGAGTCTGAAGAACTATTCTCAAATGAGCAGCATGTTCCTCCTCTCTTCGAGAGTATATCAAGATATCATTGATGAACACAATCACGAACATATCTATGTTTGGCTTGAACACCCTATTCATCAGGTCCATAAAAACTGCAGGAGCATTTGTTGGTCAAAAAGACATGACTACAAACTCATAATGACCATACCGCGTCCTTAAGGCTGTCTTCGGGATGTCATTCTCCCGAACTCTGAGCTAATGGTACCCAGATCTGAGATCTATCTTCGAGAAACACTTGGCACCCTGAAGCTGGTCAAATAAATCATCAATTCTGGGTAGAGGATACATGTTCTTGACGGTGACTTGGTTCAATTACCGATAGTCAATGCACATTCGGAGGGAACCATCCTTGTTCCGGACAAATAAGGCTGGTGCACCCCATGGAGACTTGCTCGGTCTAATGAAACCCTTATCTAACAAGTCCTTCAACTGATCCTTCAACTCCTTTAGCTCGGTTGGAGCCATCCTGTAAGGAGGGATAGGTATAGGTTGCATGTCAGGAAGAAAGTCAATACAAAAATCGATCTCCTACTCAGGAGGGATTCCTGGTAAATCATCTGGAAAGACCTATAGATACTTACGTACTACTGGAACTTACTGGATAGTCGATGTCTTAGACTCAACATCCTTAACCCTAACTAGATGGTATACACCACCCTTAGAAATCATCTTTCTGGCCTTAAGGTAGGAAATTAAATGACCTACAGGCATAACTAAACTACCCTTCTATTCTAAGACTAGCTCACCTAGAAATCTGAACTCACCTACCTAGGTTTTACAGGTAACGGAAGCATAGCATGCAAATAGCCAATCCATGTCGAGAATAACATCAAAGTCGTTCATAGTTAACTCTATCATATCTGCTGAGGTGACCTTCTAAAGGATTGACACTGGGAAACCTCTATACACCTATCTAGCTATAACTGAGTCACCTACTAGAGTAGAAACTGAGAAGGTTTCTATCAAGACTTTGGGACTAACTCTGAAACTACTAGCCACATAAGGTGTCACAAAAGACAAGGAAGCCTCTGGATCTAATAAAGAATAAACATCAATATGGAAAACTCATAACATACCAGTGACTACATCCGGGGAGACCTCCTGCTCCTGGAGGGATGATAAAGCATAGAATCTATTCTGGCGTTGACCGCCAGTTATGCTAGTCGATTCCCCCTGATGGGCTAAGCGCGCGGGAGGGGCTGCTGAACTAGAAGCTGGGCCTCGGCCCCTAACCTGATCCTGCCTCACTTTTGGGAAATATCTAAATATGTGTATGGGGTTTCCACACCCGAAACAAGCCCCTGAACCTTCCAAGCACTGGCATGTGTGCCGCTGACCACATCTAGGACAAGCTAAGATGCTAGAATCTGCGGGTCTGCTGCCCTGACCCCTCAATCCTAATGCCCTCACTCTAATAATGTCTAGGCCTGGATGGCACACTCAATGTTGAAGATGTTGAATCTAATGATCTTTGGTGAGCCTGCTGTCGATGACCACCACCTAACCACGACTGGGAGAATCTGTGGTCTTTAGTCCTTGCCCTTTTAGCCTCCATCTCTCTAAGATGTGCCGCGTCCATCTGCAGGCATACAACACTATCCGTAGGAAATCCATATCCTGGTGGAGCATAGAGGTCCTATAATCCTTATCTAAATCGCTCGCTACTCCATGTACGAACCTACTCACCCACTCCCTCTGATCATCTATTAACTCTGGGGCGTATTGCGATAAGCGAGTGAACTCAAGAGAATACTCTTGGACCATCATACTCCATTGCTTCAAATTCATAAACTCGGCCGCCTTAAGCTCCCTCATCTCACGAGGGAAGAACTAGTTTAGAAATGCAATATGGAACTCTTCCAATGTGATAGGGCCCGCTCCAACGACCCTTCTATCTTTCCATTGGTGAAATCAGATGTGTGATAATGCTTAAATCAAACCTCCTACTGAAGTATGAAGCTGACATTGTCAATTAAGAACCCAACTAGAGGTTGGGGTCGATCCGACAGGGAATATGGATGAGTTACACTAAATCCAGTAAGTGAACTTATTAGGTAGTTATTAAAAATAAGGGGGTTCTAAAGAAAACGATAATTAAAAACACAGTTAAAGCTTTAGTTGAAATCAAGAATCAAAGATAACTAGGGTTTTGTGTTCCCCATAGGTTCAGAACTTCTTCGAGTATACATACGTGATCATAACCAATGTTTACTTGTAGAATTTATAACCTAGGTTCATTAAAACGACCGACTAGTCCCTATTGAATGACAATAATCAATCACCAGACCAGGATCATGAGCGATTGCAAATTAACCGTTATAAATATGTCCCAAAATTAACTATCCTGCGACCAAAGCTTAAGTTAATACAATAATCATCAAGATCAAGGCTTTGTTGTAGTTCTCTTTTCCGAATCTCTACCTCTTTAAACTGCAGCAAGTCAAAAATTCAGGCACGTCCTGACATTGTAAACCGTTAAGAAACGTTTAAGCATGAAGAGAATACAGTACAAGTGTTTTGCATTGGTTTTAAATCACTTTTATGTAACCCTAGCTTGTTAATCCATAATGGTTCGCACAACCCTAGTTAAGGAGGTATTAGTCTCTCATAGTTGCAAGATGTGATTTGCATTCATACTTAAATACATAAATCAATACTTACAATTACGGATGAGAGAAAAACTTCTTTTTGTTAATCAGCAAAATCCTCAAGAACAATATGAAGAACAAGAAAAGGTTGATCAAAAGTTGAACAACTCAATTCTCACATCTAAGTCTCCTAAATTTCATTGGTAATCAATTCTAATCACTCCTAATTGCCTCTCTTATGAAAATAAAACATAAAATGTATTTATACATATATAAAAATCCTTTTCCTAGGCTAACATGGTGAATTTCCATAACTGAAGACGCCTGCGTTACGACCCATCCCACGATCCGTAGCAGGTAGGTACGGATCATACCTACTTTCCATATGTCAGTTGGCTGGCTGAAATTCGGCTAAGTGTTGGATCCTGGTATGACTCGTACATTCTTCCTACGATTAGTACTATGCTTCCGTGGCTGGACTCTGAGACTTTGCAACTTTTCTAAAGTTCTTCACGAGTGCTATGTTAAGACTCGTACATTCATTCCACGACTCGTACTGTCTATCCGTAGCAGGAGTTAGCCTCTTGTGAAAATCTTCTGAATCTTTTAACCACTTCTTCACCACAACCCATACAAGCTTTGTATGAATCGTATTAAGAGTAGTATGATGCACACTTCATCCTTATCCTTTTGAAAATTCTCACGACCAGTAGTACAACTCGTACAACCTTCCTATGCCTCGTACTGTGAACAAGTTGAGCCTATTTTGTAAACTTTAAGGCTATCTTTTGCACATTTTTTCTACAACACCAATTTATCATGTAACCAAAGGAAAAGTGCCTTATATTCACATAAATATAACTAAGTCCATGCTATTTTCTTAGTTTTCAGCGTCAAAAGTGTTTTAATCTCACATCACATCAACACCCTCAACTTAATACTTTTGCATGTCCTCAGGCAAAGAAAAAAAAATACGGTGATCAACTTGAAAATAAACCTAGAATACTACAGCCAATACTAAACAAAATTTGCACTATACATTCAACACTTTATGACCCTTTTCCATGAAGCAACATCAACTAATATATTACAGGAAACCACAAAACATGATAAATAGGGATCAAGACATGTCATCTAGCGATCAACAGACAATCAAGTCATCACCAATGTTTTCCACACAGTCCAATGGTAAAAGTAAACATAATCCATGTAACTACCCAACAAATGAAGTCCCCACTCATATGTATATAGTGTCAAACATTGCTTGGGACTAAACAAGTAAGGCACTCACTCTCACAAAAAAGATACAAGTATTATGTATCAGATACGGTAGGCTTGCCCTTATTTTCTCTGCTTCGGTTTATTAGATGGTCGGGTTAGGATCACTATAGGACTTGCAGTGGCTTTTAATGTAGACTTTAGGGAAGGACATGACAAATATGAAAGATTTAATTAAGTGACTATCCCTTCCTTGGAACTACATGCATCGACTTCACTCTTCACCTGCTTCACCCTTTATGCTTTTCATTCCTTTTATTCCCTTTTCACCTCTTTTATGTACATTTGTATGGGTGTGGTGTATTTTCACCTTTTTCCAATTATTTTTTTTCTTTTGAAGTTTCTTTTTCAAGCTTTTCCAAAAATTTTCTTCATCTCTCTTTTTTTTCCACATCACACCTCATTTTTAACCTTTTTTCTTTTCTCTCACTTTTTCTCGTTCCCACCATTTACACACCTCTACTCTAGTCACCATCAACTTAGGCATTTTTCTATGTTTAAGTTCGCAATATCCAAGGAAGGACCAGGGCCAAATAGGTTCATTATAAATAAATGGGTACAGTTAATCAGTTAATCGAAGAAAAATGGTCAATAAAGGCTAAAAATTGGGATCAAGGGATTCAAATGATTTTGGTAGGGTTATTTAGTCTAAAAGTGAGCTCAACAAAAATTTCCTATGATCATATCCTAACCAACCATCCTTAGTCTATGCAAAGACCAACCAGGAAAGTTCTAAATCTTCAACACAATACTGAACTAAATACTACACCACACTCATTCATGGTACATGACTAATATTCACCTTACCTATCTGGTTTACACATGTCTTAACAAGACTCCTCATTCTAATAAACTAAATGACATCAAAAGATCCACAGAAATCATGCATGCAGTCACAAACACATAGCTAATGCATCAAAGAAATTTAAACAGGGTCAATTTTTAAAAAAATCAAAATTGTGCATTTTCATTGGCTGAGTAGTCCTAAGATATTTCCTAATTAAACAAAAATCACAAAATAAAAAATAAAAATCCTAAACATGCCAGTTCTACTAGATAGCACGTCCGAGGAAAAAGAAACACGACAAAAAAAACCCTCGGACGAATCAAAAATCCCAAAAAATACAAGTACACCCCCTCCCCTTTTTAATCACTACCCATAACTCAAATTTTGAAAACATACATTCAAAAGTTTAACCCAACAAAAATATGATGTTTTTTAGTCGTTCATGGTTTGTTAACATCCCTAATCATTGTATTTTAAAAAAATTTCGAGAAAATTCAATACTCACAGGGGTTTTGACAGTGAAAGCTTCAAGCAAGCTAAGATATTTTTGATATTAAATGCATTACTTACTTGTTTCTTCTTTCTTCGATTGGTAACCACAAATGTGGGTTGAGTCGCTCTTAATTTGAGCACGAAATTTCTTGAACACTCTTAGCTTTTGAATTACGGGTGTGAGAGCTTTGAAGTTTGAGTTTGTAGGTTTGTTTTGTTTGCGTGGGAAGAGGGTTCGTGTGAGAGTTTGATTTAAAATAGGAAAAAGGGTAAATGTGAAAACCTGGGACGACTCGGGTGATTTTTAAAATTTTTACCTGGTACAAGTCATACGAAGGACGTACAACTAGTCCCTTAGACCTGCGAGTTAGAGTTTTGAAAACTTACCTGGGGACCTACGAGTACCTCCTATGTCTCGTAAAAGGTAGGTACGGTTCTTATGATGACACGTAGGTCATTGCTTTGAATTACTTTTTTGAACCTCAACATGCCTCCTACTACGGCTCGTAGGATGCTGTCACGAGTAGTACTGAGAGCCGTAGCAGCTGCTTTTTCAACAGTTTTTCTACCTCCTGTTTTTGTTTTTCCTGCACACTAATCACACATTGGTTTAATAACTTGGGTTGCCTCCCAAGAAGCGCTTGATTTAACGTCGTGGCACGGCATAGGTGGCCTAGTTACTCAGACTTTACAAGCCACCACTTGGGTTGCCTCCTAAGTAGCACCTTATTTAACGTTGTAGAATGATGCAAGTCTCTTGACTACTCAAAATTCGTCAAGTGACTCATACTCATCCTCCAGTGCTGAGATTACACTGTACTCCTTGGGTTGCTGCATTGTCCGCAGATGTTGAGATTGACCTCTTCTTTTTTTAGTATGAACTTCAACTGGTCAGCCTCCACATCTACTACGACCCTCCTAGTTGCAAGGAATGGTCGCCCCAAAATGATGGGGACCTCATAATCAACCTCGCAATCCAAAATTACGAAGTCGACCGGGAATATGAATTTGTCCACCTTGACCAGTACATCGAACAGGATCCCCAAAGGCTTCTTCACAATTCTTTTGGCTATCAGTAGCCACATATTTTTCGGTGTGGGGGCTCCTAAGCCCAATCTCTTTAATACTGCCAAGGGCATCAGGTTGATGCTTGCTCCTAGATAACAAAGTGCCCTTGCGATCTCAACATTGCTAATTGTGCACGGTATAGTGAAACCACCTGGGTCTTCCTTCTTTTGAGCCAAGACCCGTGTAGCTATGGCACTACAGTGATGACCATTTTCTAGCGGCTCATAACTTATGGACCTCTTCTTCGTCACCAAGTCTTTCATAAACTTAGCATATCCCGGCATTTGTTCCAATTCCTCTACTAATGGTATGCTCATAGATAGTTGTTTAAGCATCAAAAGAAATTTTAGGAACATACCATTCTTCGCCATTTTCTTCATTCTTTGAGGGAACGGAGGCGGTGATCTTGGGATAGCTCTATGCACTTCAGTTTCTCCTTAATTAATGTCACATTCTTTCTCCTCTATTGGGGCCTCTGAAACTCAAAACTTTCCATCTCAATACCCTTATCACTTTCCTCAATAATGCTCTCTTTCTTCCATTCAACTACAACCAGAAATGGGGGTCAATTGTGGTTTTACCACTCCTGGTCATCACCTTCATGTAGTGGCCATCATTCTTTGGATTCTGGATGGTGTTGCTAGGCGGTGTACCCTTTTGTCTAGGGTTCATTGACGCTGACAGTTTCCCAAGATGCTGCTCCATCTGCTTGATGGCAGTTGCATGAGACTCCACTGTCTGACTCATGCTTGATATGTCACCATGGATCTCCTTCAATTGCTCATCAGTGGACTTCACCTTCTTTAGCATCTCAATCATCATTCTCTCTAACTTTGATTGCCCAGCCTCCCCCTCTTGTGCTATAGGATGCCCATAAACTCCTGCTCAGTCATTGTAGTAGCCATCGTTTCTTCTCCAATCTCCTTCGCACTTATGACTGTGGATTCTATCTCTATACCCATTTCGGTTGTAGTTGTCTCTATATTGGTTCCGACCTTGATTTCCAGAATCTTAGTGCTAATTGTCTTGTCCAGATGCTTGGGCGTTTTCTTGGAAACCCGCCACTTGGCTATCCAAGAAATTTGCCTCTTCCTCAGAATCAGAGTGATCAACTCCCAGCTCCATTCCTTGAGTTCCCACTACATTTACCTTTTTGGTTCCTTCTTCAATGATGTGCTTTGTAAGCAAATCCAATTATGTACACATGTGAGCCAACTCTTGGTCGCGTTCTTCTTCCTTCCTGCGTTGGTCTGCAGTCAAACCAACAACATATGTACCGACTGTTGCATCAGCCTCCCTTGTATGCCATGCCCTGTTAGTCTTAGTCACCCTGTCAAGGATTGTAGCAGCTTGCTCCCACGTGTGACTCATCAATGCTCCTCCTGCCACTTTGTCCGCCACAACTTTGGTGCTATTATTTAAAAACCTGTAAAAAAAATTCCAGAAAACTATCATCTGGGATCTTATGGTTCGGGCACTTTGTCAACTTCTTTTAGAACCTCAACTAGGTTTCATGAAGTGCCTCTGTCTTGATTTGTCGGAAGTTCTAGATCTCATCTTTTAGCTGAAACATTCTAGAGGAGATAAATAACCTCTCCAAGAAGGCCTGTTTGAGTTCCCTTCAGTTGGTTATGGAGTCCTTGGGCAAGTCCGATAACCATAAAGTGGCTTCCCTTGATAGAGAGAAAGGGAAAGGTCTGAGCTGTATGGCATCCTGACTAACTTCGGGCAAGCTGTACGCCTTGCATATTCCTACAAAGTCCTCAAGTGCAGGTTGGCGTCATCTGCTACATGACCACTGAACACCCCTTTCATGTTTAGCAATTGAATCATGGTTCTCGTGATATCGAACTTGGCCCCAGTAGGCAGTGGTGGTGGTAAAATTGCTCCAGTTGTCCCAACTTCATCAATGTCTGGGTCCTCATCATCAAAGAACTAAGGGGCAAGTATATAACCTATGTTTCCCCTCCCTTGTCGACCAAGATTAACTACTTCTTCTCTAAAATATTCCACATCCTAAAGTGCAGCTTTCCTAGCTTCTTTAGCTATGCGGGCATCTCTTTGTTGCTGGTTTTCCATTATGTGTAGTGTTCGTTCAATTTCTGGGTTCAACGGGATCAAGGGATCTCCTCTACTCTGAGTGCTTGGCTTTCACTGGGGAACAACCTATGGGTATCAAAAACAAAAACAAAACGTAATTAAGGAAATAACTACCAAAAATTCAAATACAAGCATATAATCTAGTCTTAACAGTATTTCCCGGCAACAGATCCACTTTTTGATAGCGCTCAAACCATACCTCCTACCGAAGTATGAATTGGATGTTGTCAATAAAGAATCCAACTAGAGGTTGGGTTTGATCCCTGTTCGTCAGTCTTCATGACTACACGCAAGTGCACGTGGTCGAACAAGTAGTAAAATGGCTCAAGTAAGCCAAGTATCGATCCCACAGGGACTGGACTACGGTATCAATCTAATC
>JACEIK010002707.1:186788-198970 GCA_018107945.1 Datura stramonium
ATGTTTAGAGGCTCGAAAGACCATGAACATGCAATTCTAATTATGTGAGACGACAATCGATAGTTTCATACTTAAACCATTGCAAATCGTAGTATCGCATTATTATCTGGTTTTAACTCTATGTTGCTCCTGGAGTGAATTCAGAATATTTCGTTGAGCATATTTAGACTTAATTAAACCTTCTCGAAAACTCCTAGAATCAACACTTGCGAAAGTTAATATCACACTTGAACTTGATAGTTAGCTGAATTGGTCTAGTTCCTGTGGGTTCGATATTCCAGTTCTTAAAAGGAGCCACTATATTACTTGCACGACCCGTACACTTGCTGGAAAAGTTGTCAAGTGATATATGACTAAATAAATAACACCCAATCAAATATAAAACCACATAAAGCACATACCTCTAGAAATCAAATTAGCCACTCATGAAAGGAAATAAGACAATTATATAAACAAGGAAGTCATTAAAATTGATCATTGAGTATTAAGCTTCAAAGTATGCTTCATGGTGTATTCTTACCTTACCATTTGATGAAGAAGAAGATTAACTCTCACTTCTCTCTATATTTCTCGGTGCACAAAAATTGATGTTCAAAAAGTACTATTCTTATAAGATCAAGGTGTGCACAAATTAGGAAAAGTATGCTCTTCTATATGCTGCACGGATTACAATTTTGTCCTGCGAAGCTTCCAAAATATTCTTGTGTCAGATCTGGACAACTTTACCCTACTCAGCATGAACTTACTTGTGCGACACCTGCATTTCCCAGGTTCCCATCCGTGAAACGCGGTTGATTCGCACGTCACATTAGACTGCCTGTCTTGGCTTCTCTGTTTTCACATGTGTTGCGCAGGTGCCAGGCTGCATTCTACAATTCTTCTTCAGTTTCAGGTCAATGAAGCTCTGAGCCTCACTTGCATTTCACCGGTGCCAGATATTTGAAACGCAGGTATTCTATTTCTAGCACTTACTCTTTGTTCAATTTCTTTGCTTTCTTTGTTGGAGCCTAATAACTGCAAAATCAAAGGAAAAAGGTATAAAACCTTCGTAGATAATTTGAAAACAAACCAGAAGCTCATTCTTAAAAGAATAATGAGTTGGTAAATTATAAACTCATCTACACCCAAAAGTCCCTAAGAATACACCCGAGGACTAAAATAGAGAAAACGTGAAAACCTGTACCACGTCAAAGAATGATTCGCTGTGTGACTTGTCAAGTTACCCAACTGGCCGTTATGTGACCCATTTAGTGGGAAGTGTTTGTGAAAATTTGGGTTCTAGAAAGTCTTGATCACTGATTAAGTAACCCATTAAGTGACACAATGAATCAATAAGTGAGGCGTCAAGAAAAGACAAGAAAGTTGAAAAACTTGGTTAGTGGCAAAGGATCAAGTGACAACCTTTCAAGGGTCCTAACGGGTCATCGGTTCACTCGTTCGGACAGCCAGAGAGATTTTCCAGTCGTGTTTTTCAGGGTGTTTTCATAATTTCTAAGTTGTAACTCCTAAACTAAGTTGTTTTAAGCCTCCTAAATAGTGTTTAAAGGGTTTTCATCATCCTAAACCCTCATTCTACTCCTAACACCCCTAAGTGAAGATCAAATCCCCTCAAGAGGAGCTAGGGTTTCATCATCTCCTTCATCTCAATTCCTTTTGGGTCTCCAATCAAGTTGAAGATTCTTCAAGCTCAGGTATGTAGGGTTACGAATGAGGGAAATTCTTCCACCCTCAAGCCCTTTTTAATATAAATTCCATGATCTCTACTTCTCAAGTTCTAAATTGTGAAATTCTAGGGTCTAACCCAATTCAATACAATTATCCATGATATCTCTATGAGTTCAATTCTCTCATGATCTATTTGATTAAAAATGGTTATTAGGATAGATTTACATCTCGAATTCCTCATGAATTGATGATTTCAAGCTTATGATGATTTTTTCTTATTACTCATGATTTATGAATTTCAAGTTTATGAGCACATGGTTTCAAGTATGATGAATTATCAAATCTGCATTAATCTTTACGAATTCATAAACTTGTGATTCCATGATATAAAATTGTGAAACCTTATTCAAATATATATGATTTCATGATTTGGACAAGCCCATGCAAAGTCAGGTATGTTTTACCATGACTATTAAGTCAAGGCTTGAAAGATAAGTTTTACAGAGATGTTTTGGAGTCAAGATTCCCAAGAAATAGATTTATGCTATATTTGATATTTTTATTATGAGCAACATGCATATTTTTCGAGTTATGTCTAGCACCGAGTAGGCCAAGAATTATGAGGAGCCAGGTCTCATAACTACACGTCACTATAGATATATATATTCATATTCGGGACCTCTCAAGAGAGTGCTTCCCCTTCCCAAGGGCACACTAGTGATATCACACCTTTATCATTCTCTGGCCTAGCAAGGCTTAGGAAGACTCTACCCACTGGAGCGAGACAATTGTGGCATAAGGTAAGTTATATCGTGATGGTGTCGGTTCTGACGAAGCCTCCCATTGTTACTCATGTTTTACATTACTCATGTTCATGTCTTATGATATTGTCTTTTGTAGCATATTTTATCCATTGATTAATTTATGAGTTTTCACTTATGATTTCAAGTATGGTACACTATATGATTTCTATTTCTAAACCTTGGGTCATTATGTTCAACATATGATGAATATATCATGATTATGATTACTTCAAGAATATTACTTTTAGCATGTTTTCTTTACTCTCGTTTTCTATCTTTTTTTATATTCATGACTTTAGACTATCATTTTATTAGCTTGTTTTACTTTCTATACATACTCAGTACATTCAAAGTACTTCTTGCATACTCTATGTTATATCATCTCATGATCTAAGTTCAGATTACTAGTCTTAGTCCTGACGTTAGCTCGCTCTTGCTTCAGTGCAGTAGGATCCCAGTTTTGCTGTCCTCATGATGTGAGGATGACAATTTTGGTTCATGTCTCTTTTGCTTATGTCTTTTAGTTTCAAACTTAGTGAGCTAGTTAGGGTTGTTGACCCATCAGTTCATCGTATCATTACAGGCTTTTTAGACAATTATGTACTACATGGTTCGGCGTTATGACTTGTCGTTCTTTTTCAAGCTTTATGTTATTTAGAATTCTACTTATCAATGTTTATGATTCATTTCTTGTTCATTTATTCTCTTAATAATTCTACATATGTGCCATGGGTTATCTTAGAGCCACTCGCGGTTCTAGGTCCCGTGTCGTGATCTCGGTTCCATGCTTGGGTCGTGACAAACATTGTATTAGAGTAAAGGTTTAGGTGTGTCCTAGGATTTTTGAAAGCCGCATTAAGTAGAGCCTTTTCCATTGATGTGAAGTGTGCCACACTTATAGGGAAGAGGCTATGAGACATTTATGAAACTTCCCTTCTTTTATGATCTATGTCGTGCGATGAAGTAACTCTCTCTACTCCTGCAACACATTCTATACGCATTTGAAGAAATATGCCTACATAACGAGTCAATAGAAGAAGAAATGGCAATGGGAAAGGCCATGGCAATGGCAATGGAGATGGGAATCCACCAGCCCCACAAGCTCCAGCTGATCCCTTGCCAGAGCAGGTAACTAATGTTGAGTTCAGGGTTGTATTTTAGATGTTAGCATAGGCCATGACAACCCAAGTCAACCAACAAGTTATGTCTTATGTGAACCAAAATGGGAATACTGCAATGGCTAGGGTGTGATACTTCATCAAGGTAAATCCACCTGAATTTCATGGGTTAAAAGTGGACGATGACCTACAAGAGTTTGCTGAGGAGGTCCAGATGATTACCCGGGTTATGGGTATTTTGGGAGAGGAAAGTGCAGACTTGGCCTCCTATCAGCTAAAGGGCTTTGCACATATGGTTCCAACAATGGACAGAGAGTAGGGGAGTTGGTGTAGTTCCCGTTGGTTGGGGTGAGTTTGTTACGACTTTCTTGGAATAATTCTTCCCCCAAGAGTTGAGGGAAGTAAAGGCAGCCGAGTTCTTCAATCTAAAGTAGAATAATATGACTGTTCATGAGTATGCCCTCAAGTTTACCAGTTGTCCAAGTATGCTCCAGAGATGGTTGGTGATCCAAGGGGTCGTATTAGCAAGTTCATGAATGGGGTCGAAGATTCATTGGTCAATGAGTGAAGGACTACTATGTTGATTAGTGATATTTATATCTCCCCATTGATGACATATTCCCAATAGATAGAGGTATAACGGTTCAAGGAAAAGGAGAGAGAAGCTAAGTGGGCTAGGTTAGGGATCTATGAATAGTCCCAACAGTGGTCCGGTGGTGGACATCGCCCTCAATCCCATCAGAGTTCGTCAACCCTAGATCCATTTTCAGCTAGCATTCCATCTCGACCTCGAGGATATCAGAGGAACAGAGCATCATGCTCTAGGGGTCAGAGGAGCATGATAGGGGATTGCACTTTCCCATCCTGTAGGAGGCATGGTAGGAAGCACTCTGAAGAGTTCTTGGTAGGCTTAGATGTTTGCTTCAAGTGTGAGAAGCCTAGAATTATACTCAGAGATTATCCTTCAGCTAGGTTTGGTGACGGTTTTGACAGTACCCCTATACACCACTTTAGAAGCTCTAGGAGCACACCCATCTTAGTAGGGCGCCTCTTTTAGTGTAGTTAGCAGACATTGCCAAAACAGGTTCTATGCACTTCCATCCCGTTAGGAGCAAGTGTGCTCATCCGATGTGGTCGCTGGAATGTTATGTGTTTTATATTTTATGTTTATGCATTGTTAGATCTAGGAGCTACATTATCCTTCATGACTCTCTATATTGCTGATAGATTCGGTGTCAGTCCCAAAATTCTGTCAGAACCCTTTTCAGTCTCTCCTCCTGTTAGTGAGCCAATTTTAGCTCGATGGGTATACAAAAACTACTCTGTCATGATTCTTTAGAAAGTTATCTCAGTCGACTTAGTGGAGTTAGATATGACTGATTTTGATGTTATCTTTGGTATGGACTGGTTACATACTTTTTATAATTCGGTTAATTATACAGCCAATATGGTAGAGTTCCATTCCCCAAGTGAACCAGTCTTAGAGTGGAAGAGTAGTTCAGTTGTGCCTATAGATCATTTTCTTTCCTATCTGAAGGCCAGAGGATGATCCCTAGGGGTTATGTAAGCCATCTAGTTTGGGTCAAGGATTCTACATCTGAGACCCTGCCTCTTTAGTCAATTTATATAGTATATGAGTAGCAAAGGTGTTCCCAAATGACCTATCAGGAGTCCCTCCCAATTGAGAGATTGACTTTTGTATTGACCTTCTCCCTGATATGCAACCAAGATCCATTTCTCCTGATGGAATGGCTCTAGCTTAGCTAAAGGAGTTTAAAAATAAGTTGAAAGATCTCTTGAATAAAGGTTTCATCAGTCCTAGTAAGTCCCCACAGGGTGCCCCAGTTCTCTTTATAAGGATGGCTCTCTTATGATGTGGATTAATTATCGATAGTTGAATAAGGTCACAATCAAGAATTAGTATCCTCTCCCAAAGATTGATAACCTGTTTGAACGACTTCAGGGTGCTAAATGCTTTTCAAAGAGACATCTCAAATTTGGCTATCATCAACTCAGAGTTAGGGAGAGTGACATACCGAAGAAAGCTTTTAGACTCGATATGGTCACTATGAGTTTGTGGTTATTTCTTTTGGACTAACGAATGCTTCGGCATGTTTTATAGACTTGATGAATAGGGAGGTCAAGAAGTATTTCGATATGTTCGTTATTGTCTTCATAGATGATATCCTCATATACTCTCGAAGCGAGGAGGATCATGCCACTCATTTGAGGATTGTGTTGCTGACCCTCAAAGATGATTAGTTGTTTGGCAATTCAGAAAGTGTGAGTTTTTTCTAAACTCAACAGCATTCTTGGGTCACGTGGTGTCTAATTAGAGTGTATAGGCTGAATCTCAAAAGATAGAGGCGGTGAAGAATTGGCCTAGACCTGTCAGTCCTACTGATCTTAGGAGCTTCTTGGGTTTAGCTAGCTACTACAGGAAGTTCGTAGAAGGATTTTCATCCATTGCAGCACCATTAAATAAACTGACCTAGAAGAAGGTCAAATTTCAGTGGTTGGATGCTTGTGAGAATAGTTTTCAGGAGTTAAAGACTCGATTCATTTCAGCCCCAGTATTGACCCTACCGGAGGGCATAGAGGTCTTCGTGGTGTATTATAATGCCTATAGGGTTGGTCATTGTTGTGTGTAGATGCAGCATGGTAATGTAATTGCTTATGCCTCTAGATAGATTAAGACTCATGAAAAGAATTACCTGACGCAATACCTAGAGGTGGTAGCGGTGGTGTTTACCTTAAAAATATAGAGGCATTAGTTATATGGGGTGCACGTGGATGTGTTCACAGATCAAAAGATCCTACAGTATGTGTTGTTCAAAAGGACTTGAAAGCAGCAAAAGAGATTGCCATAGCTTCTCAAGGATTATGACATGAGTGTCCTTTATCATCCGCAATGTAGTGGCTAGAGCCGTCAATATGGGCCAGCCCAGCCCAACCTGTAATTTGATAGGATTGGGTTATGATTTTTTAAACCCATTTAACAGCGAGGCTTTTATCCCGACCCAGATAAGCCCGCTGGCCGGTGGGGCTTGAGCAAAGTTGGTTGGGTTGGCCCGTGGGCTTAATATAAGGTTAATAATTCTATTTAACTAGTTGTATTGGTACTCATCAATCTTTTAATTTTCATATTGATATCTCTATTTGATTCAAAGGATATCATGCTAAAAGTTGTTCAGTTTCGCAGAAGCTTTATGTCCATCAAGATTGTGTTCTTGTTGGATTGTAACCAAGATATTTGCATAGAATGACAATTATTTTAGATTGAGGTCATATAATCATATCTTTACTTGAAGCTAAATTTAATAAATATTATTAGGATTATTTTGTTTGTGAATTTAAGACTTGACTACTAGCAAGTAGTAACACCATGTAATAATATGTTGTAAATATTTATGTTAACAATTTTAAATTGAATCTATATTAATAAATTATTTTAGAAAATACTTTTTTTAAAGTGGGTGCCCATCAAGGCCCACAACCCATTTATTGATGGGGTGGGTTTGTTGTTTTATGGCCCATCAAAGTAATGGGCCAGCCCAGCCTAGCCTGTCAAACTCCAAAGCCCGTGTGGGCTAGCCCGGATGGGTTGGGCCGACCCATATTGACAACTCTAGTAGTGGCGGATTTTCTTAGTATGTTGTCTATGGAGAGTGTGTCCCATGTAAAGAATGGGAGGAAAGAGTTGGCGAAGGATGTCCATAGGCTTGCTCATTTAGGTGTTCACCTTACAGATTCATCGGATGGTGGTGTTACAATTCAGAATGCGTCAGAATATTTATTGGTGATGGATGTTATAGAAAGGAAAGATAAGGATCCTATCATAGTTAAGTTGAAGAAAGTAGTCTAGAATCAAAAAGTGGAGGTTCTATCCCAAGAGGGAGATGGTCTATTCGGTTATCAAGGACGATTGTGTGTTCCAGTTGTAAATGACTTGAGAGAGCGGATGTTGGGCAAGGCTCGTGGCTCGTGGCTCTTGGCACTCTATCCATTCAGGTACCACCTAGATATACCGTGATCTATAGGAAATCTATTGCTGGAATGGAATGAAGAAGGACATAGAGGGAATTTGTGGCTAAGTGTTCGAACTGCCAGTAGGTGAAGGTTGAGCATCAGAGACCTTGAGGTATGCCTCGGGATATCAGTATTCCTACATAGAAATGGGAAGATATAAACATGGATTTCATTACAGGGTTGTCTCGTACGCATCGATAGTATGATCTATTTGGGTAATTGTGGAATAGTTAACCAAATCAGCAAACTTCTTATCGGTCAAAACTACAAATTTAGCAAGGGATTATACTAGAATCAATATTCGAGAGTAGGTTTGGTTGCATGGAGTTTCTTTATCTATCATCTCATATAGGGGTATCCAATTCACCTCTCAATTTTGGAGATCGTTTCATAAGAGATTTGGTACTCAGGTAAAGCTTACCGCAACTTTTCACAAACAGACGGATGGTTAGGCCAAGCGGACCATTTAGACTCGAGAGGACATGTTGAGAGAATGTTTGATTGATTTTAAAGGTAGTAGGATGATCAGTTACCCCTTATTGAGTTCTTCTATAATAAAAATTATCGCTCCTGCATTCAGATGGCTCCATTTGAAGCTCTCTATAGGCGATGGTGTAGATCATCTATTGGATGGTTTGATGTAGGTGAATCGACGTTGATAGGGCTAGATTCAGTTCATGAGGCTATGGAGAAAGTTCAGCTTATTAGAGAAAGGATGAAAATAGCTCAGAGTCATCAGAAATCTTATGCAGATATTAGGAGGAGAGAGCTATAGTTTGAGGTTGTCAATTGGGTGTTTCTGGAGGTGTCTCCCATGAATGGAGTTATGAGGTTCAGAAACAAAGGGAAAATTAGTCCCTGATATGTTATTGCATATAGAATTTTGATATGTTATTGCATATAGAATTTTTAGATGAGTTGGCTAGGTGGCCTATGAGTTGGAGCTACCAGTGGAATTAGCTTTGATGCATCTAGTCTTCAATGTGTCTTTGATAGAAAAGTGCACTGGTGATCTAGCTTTAGTTGTTCCAGTAGAGAGCATTTGGGTGAAAGATAGCCTTACCTATGAGGAAGTTCCGATTGAGATCCTTGATTTTCAGGTTCGGAAGTTGAGGAATAAGGAAGTAGCTCCAGTGAAGGTTTTGTGAAAAAAACAGCTTGTTATGGGGGCTACATGGGAAGTCGAAGCAGATATGATGGCTAAATACCCACATATTTTCCCTTCAGACTCAGTTCTAGCATGAGGTACCAGTTTCCTCCTTAGTGCTCTATTCAGTTTCATCTTAAATTCATGTGTCTCAGTTCCTTTCATGACATAGTATGCATGTATGTTTCATTAATTTAGTTCAGGCGTGTTTCTCAGTCCGGAGTCAGTCACTCAATCAGTTTTCAACTATGGTTGTTCAGTTTTGGGATTTTAGTTCTTTCCCTATCTTTCCAGTATGCTTAATGTACATTCGAGCATGAATATTACTACGGGGGAGATAATATAAAACCCCAAAAGTACCTAAGATCAAAATTAAGAACTGAAATGGAGAAAACAGGAAAACCTACACCAGGTCACAGAACGAGTCATCGTGTGACTCGTCAAGTGACTCAACGGGTCATTGTGTCACCTGTTAAATGAGAAGTGTTGGCTAAAACATGGGTTTCAAAGTGTCTTGATGACTAGTTAAGTGACCTATTAAGTGACACAATGAATCGTCAAGTGAGGCATCAAGAAAAGACAAAAAAGTTGGAAAACTTGGCCAGTGGCAATGGATCAAGTGACGACCCATCAAGTGTCCTAACGGGTCATTGGGTCACTCGTTGGGACTACTAGAGACATTTTTCCAGTCATGTTTTTAAAGGTGTTTTCGTAATTTTTATGTTCAAAACTCCTAAACTAATTCATTTTGAGCCTCCTATAAGGTATTTTAGGGGTTGTAATCATCCTAAACCCTCAGTCTACTCCTAATACCCCTAAGTGAAGATCAAATACCCTCAAGAGGAGCTAGGGTTTCATCATCTCCTTCATCTCAATTCTCTTTTGGGTCTCAAATCAAGTTTAAGATTCTTCAAGCCAGGTATGTAAGGTTATGAATAGGAAAATCCTTCCACCCTTATGCCCTTTTCAAGATAAATTCTATGATTTCTACTTCTAAAGTTCTAAATTGTGAAATTCTCATTTATCGAGGAAAATGAATTGAATGTTTAGCTTTTTCTTCTATCACAGTCGATTTTTTCCCACAGTTTTCTTCTAGGGTTTAACACAATTCAATGCAATTATCCATGATATTTATATGGGTTCAATTCTTTCATTCTCTATTTGATGATATATTGTTATTAGGGAAGATTTAACTCTCAAATTCCTTATCAATTCATGATTTCAAGCTTATGATAATTTTGCCCTATAATGCATGATTTATGAATTTCAAGTTTATGAGCCCATGATTTCAAGTATGTATAAATATTTATGAATTCATAAACTTATGATTTCATGATTTCGAATTATGAAGCGTTATTCAAGTATATATGATTTCACGCTTTAGGCAAGCCCATGTAAAATCAAGTATGTTTCACCATGACTTTTAAGTCAAGGTTTACAAGATAAGTTTTACAGAGAAGTTTTAGAGTCAAGATTCCTAAGTAATAGATTTAAGCAATGTTTTCGGAATATGATTATGAGCAACAAGAATGTTTTGGGAGTAGTGTCTAGAACCATGTAGGCCAGTGATTCTGAGGATCCAGGTATCATAAGAACATGCTACCATGTGTGTTACACCCCATAAGTTTCTATCGTTTAAAGGATGCATACGTACGTATATTTAGAGTTTTGGAGTATGCCACATGCGAGAAAGGGATCGGGGGATGAATATATGAGCATGGCATCGAGCGAGCAGAAGGCCGAGGCAAGAGGCCAGGTGCACTAGGTGCCACGCCACGCCAGCCATCCTGGTGCTATGGCTGGCACGTCATGCCTCTTGGCCGGCACTATGGGCGGTGCACTGTGACCCCTAGGTCACCGACACCCCACCTATAAATATGTGAAAAAGTTTTAATATTTTCATTATAAATATTTCCCTCGGCTGAATAAGAAAGAGTAGCATGGGTTTCATCTGTTTTTTGTCAAATTACTGTCATGAACTGAATGGAGGCCTAGATCGCAACATGGGACAAAGAGCCCCGAGAGACCCCAAGTCGACCCATGGCATAAGCATACATCTAACTCGACCATTGAAGCTGAATAATCAACAATATACTCATAGAGGAAGTCTAAACTTAAACATAACATCAGAAAACATAATCTAAAGATGAGTACATACATATCTCTGAAAAGCCTCTAAAAATGACGAGTTGATGGGACAAGACCCCAACTATCTCAACAAAACTGAATCTGAAATACATATAAGAAATCTGAATAGTCTAGTCCTCGGGAGATAAGGAATCACCAACACAAAAAATGCAATCTCAGAAAATGGTCTATGAGTAGGCTGAACCTGAGAGTCGGGTACTGTATCATTAAACGATACATCATTGAATATGCGGCCAGTACGTGAAATGTACCAAGTATGTAAGGTAAGTAAAGCTGCTAAAGTAAGTAAAATCATTTAAAGACAATGCATTATGTAAACATAAACATTAAAAATCTGAGAGTAGGGATTGCATGCATTCTTTCTGAAATCATGATCTCTTCATAACAAGACATAACATAACTTCATAACATCACAATTGAATCGATTGACTCAAAGATGAATTCTAACATTTATAAGTAAAGCTGAACATTGAGTCAAACCTTCTTTAGAACATGCATTTACATAAATCTCATGAGTAATGAATATGCATATCTGCAATTATGAGGAACAATGGGAGACTCGTCTTTTAACTAACATACCACTATAGAGCTTAGGTGGTCCCAACTATCACACTCAAGTGGGTAGAGCCGTCCAAAGCGTTGCCAAGGCTACGTATGATACCATGATATCGATATCAATTTCGTGGGCCATTAGGGCCGGGGATAACTCACAAGGGAGGTCCCAAAATAATATATGGTAGTATAAACCTACATTGGCGCGTAGTTCTGAGGCACAGGGTGATCGGCCCTTAGCCTGCTCTATGCTAGACATTACTCCCAAAAACATGCATATGCTCTACATCATTTTATAACAAAGCTCAACATCATCTATTGACAAAGCTCAATACTCAAATACAAATCAATTATGAAATCATGCATATGAGAAGCTTTAGCTCAAAAAATACCACAAGCTGAAAATATAATTGGGAGCCTTCGCTCGAAAACCATGTGGTAAGCTATGCATAAGAAAACTTTAACTCAAAACATACCACAAGTTGAAAATATAATTGTGAGTCTTCGCTCCAAAATAATGTGGTAAGCTCAATTCGGGAAAATCATCATTGATATTTAACATGTGGACATTTCCCCTTATCATACTTAGAAATACTCAATTCTCATCAAAAACATAATTGTTGTCACGCCCCGCCTTGGGGGGTATGACTGGCACCTGGTGCCCTAGAAGGACCTGGACTACTAACTGGTGGGCCAAGGCACATCTAGTGCCTGGCTAGC